>JAQQPU010002382.1:38014-56306 GCA_029168905.1 Artemia sp. Kazakhstan ARC1039 | reverse complement strand
ATATAAACACGGGATTTCTATCCAGAAAGTAGTACCAACTGTTTTGTAGAACCCTGAAAGACTTATAATTGTAGACTTTTAAATGTTCGAAAAACTGTCACACGGCGTATCATGTAGAAATTTCAAGGAAAATGAGAGAAGCATCAGCTAAAAAGCATTCGCTAAAGTTCCATCGTTGTATCCTCTTCCATCATGACTATGTCCAAACACATTCTTCATGCGTCACAAAAAGAGTTCGGAGAGAACTTGCATGGGCCTTACTACAGCAGCCACCTAGCTCCATATCAAATTTGTTTATTCCCAAAACTCAACGAGGAGTTGAAAGGCATCCATTTTAATAGCACTGATGAAGCAAGACACAGAAAAAATATATCTCAGAAAGGGTTTTCCGGGTTTCTTCAAAAGTGACCTAAAGGGATGGAAGCACCGCTGAGAGAAGTGACTTAGCATATATGGAGGTTAAGTTGAAAAATAGATACATTGTAAGGACAAAAAAAAAAAAAATACGAAACAATTACAAAATTCGACGTATTTTGGAATGCCCCTTGTAAAACTAGATATAAAGAAAATCCACCAGCAGCCATTTTTGGGATATCCTAAAAAACATTTGACAGCTTATATTTGACATTGACAGCGACTGACGAAACATTTGACACGACGAACATTTAAACCTTTGACAACGATGTCCTAGGAGCAGTATTAAATTGGTCGCAATCTCTTCCACATGGTTCTATCCCTGGGCCTTTGTTCTATCTCAGTTATACTTGTGACTTATATCAGGCTATAAGAGATGAACCTAGGTATATGTGTTGTAATCTATGTCTCCCTTATAATTTGTATGGCCTAAATTCAGACATTGTGGAGCAGGATGCTGATTTATTTACTTTAGCAAAAGACTGAACACAAGTGTGAGCTGAGTTTGGTCAGTCCAATTTGTCAGAGAAGCTTCAAACTCTGGAAGCTTCGAATTCTGAGTTAGAGCTTATGGATAGTTTGAAGTAAATCGCCAAGCCGCGAATCTGTAAAAGATCTCGGTTTTTAGTATTTTCAAGAGAAGAATTTAAGTTCTTCCTACTCCCCTTCGCTATTATTTAGTTTAATAATAATATTAAATTATTAATTAATTAAATTTAATATTTAGTTTAAATATTATTCTCAGTACGAAAGTATAATTTTGAGATAACGAAAGTATAATTTTGAGATAACAGAATAGGTTTGTCAGGGTTTTTGGTGCCATTCTTGATGATAATATTTCTCGACATAACCATACTAATCTTCCCGGGATAAAACTATCAAGGAATTTAGGCATAATCCATAAACCCAAGCAAGTGTTTTCTGGCTATATTTTCAAGCTTGTATTTTAACTTATATAGATAAAGCTGTGAATTCCATAAAGACGAACCCTGCTGGAATGGATGGACTCAACCTTCAAGCGTTTTAAGAAGTTATTGGTGCAAGTTCTCCTATATCTGATGAACCTGTCGATGACAAAGGGTGACTTTCCACAAGCTAAAGTGCTTAAATTGATTGTGATATAAAGTGATACAAGGTAAAGTGATTGTGCTGCACAAAGTAGGTTATAAGAATGGGTTATCAAATTAAAGACCGATCTTAATCTTACATTTTTATAAAATTTTTGAAAGTGTAATTTACGCTTAAATGTATTCTTATTTAGATTCTTTTGGGTTTATTAGTGATAATCAGTTTGGTTTTAGAAAGCTCCACTCTATTTTGCATGTTATTCATCACCTCTCAGATAATTTAAATGATGGATTTGAAAGAAATTTGACCCCCTTAACAATATTTATTGATGTAAAGAAAACTTTCGATATGGTAGATTTCAGATTATTTTTGAAGCGGTTAAAAAGTCTAGGTATTGCAAGAAATGATCTAAATTGCTTTCAGTCACCTTCACGGTCGATCTTTAAGTGTGACTATAAGAGGAGATCTATAAGATGAGACGGTTGCGCCTCTACTCAATACCCTGATCTACACGCTAAAGAATAACTGTTTGTAGTAATGCAAAAAACACTACCCTTAAAGAGCAAGGTATTGAGGAGAGGGGCAGCTCCTTCATATACGGATTAATTTCTGTTCGTTTTTAGTTTTAATACAATGCTCCTTACTTTCAGTTGAAAAAACTCGTTTTTTTAAGTTAATCTTGTTGAGAATGGCCAAGTAAAGAATATCTGGATGATTTTAGGAACTAGATGCCTTAAACTTTTTTTAAATAAGTTTTTTCAATATTTTTTTTTTCAAAAATCTCAAAAGAGAATAAAAAAAGCAGTAAAACATTAGAATTTTCTGTAGCATGAAACATTTTTCAGTAACACAAAGTCTTCCTGGAGGGGGGGTCCTAGGCCTCCGACCTCGACTGACATAACTCATTGAAAAGGCTTCAAAGCAACCATTATTTTCTTAAAGCACAACTATTTCCCCAGCAAGATAGCTCAGACCCTTTTGATAACGTGCTCTTTCAGATCAATTTCTTTTTCCATTACTGTTTTTTTTTGTATGACCGACCTAAAAGAAAAAAAAAAAAAAAAACACCATAGTTTCCAATCAGAGAAAATGAAAGGTTTTCTTATTCGACCAAGCTTTACGAACACAATAAACTACTTTTTGATTTTGACGTTACAGAAGTTCCTTAGAATCTCTAATTTCATGAAAGGATAGTTGATGCGGGATAATGCCTAATTATCGAGATATCTCCTAAGCGACTGATTGTCTCTAATAGAAGAATGTCTTGGAGAAGATCAAGTCAAGCATATGAACAGAACAGAACACGGGCTGTATTCCAATCGAAGGCTTAAATCATTTTCCACATACCCTACCAAGTAGATGAGCTAATCACACCGAAATAGGCTACCAATATAAGTATGAATACGGATATATGTATTAGTCAGGTTATCTCCTTAGTAAGTAACCGTTCACTATATGCAGCTTTTTTGCGAAAGATCAAACTAATTCTATGTTCAAAAAACATAATGAATATGCTGTCACGCAAAAACTAAATATTTTTACTGAGTATTAACGAATTATTTCAAATAGGGTTACAATACATGGGTGACCTTTTGACTGATTTGTACTGCGCTTACGAGAGCAAAAAGCTTGCATACTTTTCAATATGAGCGCTATTACAACACTGGCGGTTTGGTAACAGTGGCAGTATTTTGTTTTTGCAATTCATATTGTCGTTCTATTTCATGTTTCAGTTTCCTCGATAAAATAGCTTCAAATATAGCCTTGTCTTTGCGAATATAACATGCTGTGATGAAATTCCTTGCGCAAGCAGCAAAAACAAACTCAGAACTCGAGATAATCAAACCTATTTACAGACTGCTTTGCACAATAATTTCTTTTTCAAGCGACTTGCAATATCCAGAGAAAGAAGAATTATGGACATCTCCAGACTTCTACAAATAAAATTCGGTGCATAAAATTGGACGAACCACCAACTTGTCGTCCAGGGTCAGGCTACGAGATACAAAACACGGTTTCACAGATTAAAACCAGAGCGGAAGAGGCAGAACATGTAGCGGAGCCAGAGATTTTGTACTTTAACGCCGTTTTCAAAACCACAGTTGATTTCAATCGTCACAATAAGAAGAGTCCACTGCACAAACTCTGAGCAGATTGCAGCTGGAATTACACAAGAAACATTGCACCTTATCCTCATGAGAGACCGGGGATGTTGAGTATTTAAAATGATATGTGTTCCAAAAATCTTTCAAAATGAAGAAATACAGAAATTGCATCATTATCAACATTTGCTCGGGATTTTTTTTTCTTTCAGACCGCAACCATGAGATACAGGACATAACTTATAAATAAAAACCAAAGATGAAACAGCAGAACATGCAATAGCGCAAAGATTTTCCTGTAACTGACAAGGTAACAAGATTACAAAAGTCAGTGTAATTGCAACGGATAAGACAGAGTGATGTGCCTAAAATGTAAATTTTTTCCAACGGCCATATTATGTGGAAGGCATGGTCTCGTTCGATTAGAAATCGGAAGATCTTGTACCGTTTCTGAGCGCCAAAAATGAGTGGAGGATGTCCATACCCCATCCTATGCCTTTTTTGCATCAAGGCCTCCCTAAAGCCCATAGGATCGGATCAAAACAGTAACACAAGCAACACAAAGCTGTTATTGCTTGAAAATTGTTGATAGATGACAATGATTATATGACATTTATAAGAACACTCTTCATTAGGGAAGTTGGAGGAGGGGGCAAGAACACGAACAAAGTGCGCTCTTCCAGGGCAAGATTAAAATTAACAGAATTTAAAGAGTGTGAAGCACTTCAAAATGACATCATACCTAAATAGGAAGTCCTCCATTCACTTCAATATTTCTTGAATCTCTCAAAAGGGAGTTTAAACTGAAAATTAATATAAGATATCTTTGGATTAAAAGTTCTTAAATCTTTGTTTTATCCATGCCTGGCTGATTGCTCGTAGCTCCAATTAAGTAAATTTACCTCTGTAAATACAGCTAGTAGGTTAAAACCCACTAGGAGAAACTTTACAAAGTTTAAGAGTTGTATGAAATACATCTTTACGTCTTACGTCTTAAATTCCTATTTTCGTCTAGGGTGTAACTGTATCCTACTCAAACTCTAGCATTTAATGTGAAACAGCATGACTGAAAAGCCGCTTGTAAGGCCATTTGATCTCTAACACAAACATCCAGTGGCGGTTCTGGCCTCTCTTGCGCCCGGAGTAAAATCTCGACTAGCACCTCTTCCCTCTGTCACCCAATATTTTCAAGCCACATTTTAACAGGCTTTTATATTTATTAACAAAATTTTCATTAATAAACCACACTATTCATTTATTTAAATATGACTTCTTACTTTAGCCTCTGCAAAATTATCAATTATTTCGTCCTAATTGACTGCTTGCAATTTTTCAAGTTATATGCTCATTAAGGCTAAATCATTCAGTCTGTCCTGGCTCATAATCGATCTGAGGAGCGCTAATATGAATTTAAGTTTACTAAACGACCGCCCATTACTGGCCACCGACACTGCAATCGCTAATCATATTTGATAGGCATTTCTTACGTTTGCGAAGACCCCTTCATCTGCGTATAGCACAATTACTTCTAAACACATCTATAGGTTTATTAAGGAAATGTGTCGGTGTTGAATTATTTTTTTTTCATATCTTGGAGTTTGTGGAACAAGTGAATGAGATCAAAACCGTCGCAATATTTTTCGCCAAGTTTAGGCAATTTGCTTTAATATCTTCGACGTTCATACCAACTTGAATTAACTCTTCAGTACTACGGAAAAACCCAAACTTTGTGTTCAAATTTGGAAGTCCTTTGAATCAGTCATTAGTTTCTAATAATTATCAAGTAGTTCTTTAGTACTACTTGAGGTAAGAAACTTTAAATAAGGAGCGACGCGAATCAATAGTAATCGAAACTCTAAAAACGAAGTCATGATAACAATAGATACATTTGAAAGAATCCAATTTTGTCCCAATTCAAAATGGCTATCTCAAAATTTTGATCATAAAAATTCGAGTAAAAAATAGGCATGGGAGGGGAGATAGTCGCGCTCCAATCTTTTTGGTCACTTAAAAAGAGAACTAGAACTTTTAATTTCCGTTGGAATGCACACTCTCCCGACCTTCTAGGACCATTTTTTTAATACGATAACCCCTGGGAAAAAAAATAAAATAAACACGCATCCGTGATGTCTTCTGGCAAAAATAGCGAAAGTCCACATTTTTGTATATAAGAGCTTGAAATTTCTATAGTAGGGTTTAGGGTTTCTGGTACGCTGAATCTGATGGTGTCATTTTCACTAAGATTCCTTGAATTTTATGGGGTGTTTTCTCCCCTATTTAAAAAATCAGACAAATTTTCTATAACTCGTAACTTTTGATGGGTAAGACTAAACTTGACAAATCTTATATATTTGGAATCAGCATAATAAGCTGATTATTTTGATGTATCTATTGATATCAAAGCTTCATTTTTAGACTTTCGGTTACCATTGAGCCGAGTCTCTCCTTATTTACAGTTTGTTACCACGAACTGTTTGAAAAATGAGAAATATTGCATATTTTGTCAGAAGAAAGATCATGGATGCGTCTTTATTTAGTTTTTTTTTTACCCAGGGAAGATCACCTATTTTTTAGCATAGTTGAAATGCCAACAGCTATATATTTGGGATAAAAAGACCCCCCCCCCCCACAGCCTCTGGGGAAATGGCTCAAAGTTACGAAATTTACCCATTGTATACGCATAGTAATTGTTATTCGGAAGTGCACAGTCATTTTATTCGGCGTGGGGGATCTTCCACGGTGAGAATTTTCCGTGGGGAGGGAAGTTTCTTAGGGTGAGCTTTCATAGAGAAATTTTATATGGGGGAATTTGTAAGAATTTCTATACGAATTTTTTGTCTTAATTTGTCTTTGTCGGACAAATTTAACGTGTGAAGATGTTCCGGGGGAGATTTTCAACAGGGATTGGAGTTGTTGGGAGAATTTTTTCCATGGGAGTGGAATTATCCGCGGGAGGAATTCTCCATTGAGGATTTTCCACGGAGCAACTTTCCACTAGGGGTAGAAGGATTTCCGGAAAAAAATTACACGGAGAGTTTGCCCAGCTCTAAGACCGTGATTACCATTTAGGTCCTTTTGAGTCCATTTTATTGTAATTCTTCTAGAAACCTAGTTTTGTGAGATTTTAGGTTAGATGCAAAATACGGAATCAATCAGACTGCATAATAGGCCTATGGTTTGCAAATCCGTTATAAGAATCACAAACACAGGAAAGTCAGACTGGAATTGACAGGCAAAAGAACTTTCAACTTAAAACTGATTAATTAGGATTTCGTAAAGTTTTAGGTCATATTCAAGAATTGTATATATTATGCTTGCTTTTCCTGGATCAGTACTACGGTAATAGACTTGTTTTGGGTTGGCGAAGAGTGTCTATCCAGTGTATTATTAACAATGCGATTTAAAAAATTCTTAATTTTAAAGTATTAGCAGATAATTTAAAATGCCTCAAGTATAATTAGTAACAAGAAACCCCAAAATAAATTGTCATCCTAGATTGTGACGTTAAGTTTTTGCCAAATTTTAGAACATTTGCCATTTCAATTTAGTGTTAGAACATTGATACGCCTGTCACACTTCTTACTTGTGAGATATAAAAATATGAAATGTAATAAGTTTTGATATTTTCGGCTTTCTTTGGAAAACATTGTTTTTGAGTGATTTCTTACTTCCAATTTTTTTTTCAGACAAAATTTCACACTGTCAATTTAGACAATAGCCGGGAGTTTTTCCAGCAAAATCAGAATTTTATGTGCAGTTCTGATCGAGCTGGGCCAAACTGAAAAAAAAACTCGAAATCGAGAAATAATGTTATGTTTTAATAATTTATGTTTTAATAAGTTATATTTAATATACTTATATGAATATTTATGTTTGTAATAAATATTTATGTGAGTATGTTTAATAACTTATAATAAATAATAAGTTATGTTTTAATAATTAAAACACAAAAAATGTTTGGTAAATATTGGCTATTAAGTTTCACAATCCAAAGTCGTGTTTGATATTTTTATTACTAAGTTCTACCACCAAATTTGGGCATCGAGTTCCGCAGGTCAAAACCCAAATTAGAACAGAACGTTTACAGTGAACCCAGTTTTTACACTTTTCTATTTTCTGTTTTAATAAGAAATACTTATAACACCCAAACACCATAAAAACATAAGAATTTGTTTTAACATAATCAACGTGTAATACGATTGTTATTTTTTATATGTACTCTTTTCTTTTTTAAACTTTATATTTTTACATCACTCGGCAAACGACTAGCAAACCATCAAAACGGACAGCAAAACTCCTAGGAGCCGTCAAAATGTTTCATGAAACCGTTCAAGGATTTACATATTTTTTTAATATACTAAATTCCTAGAAGAATATATTACAATAAAATGGACTCAAGAGGGCCTAAATGGTAATCACGGTCAAGGAGTGGGGGAAACTATAGAATTTAAAGCGACGGCTTATATTCTATTGCTTAATTATGAAGTTTTTTTTAGAAGTTTAGGGATGCCAGATATGAAAAGCCAAAAATGTGGTGAAATTAGTGTTTTAAAATTTTGTAAAATCTTGAGTCTGAGAAAAAAAATAATTAAAAGGGTTTACATTTTCATTGGGGCACCAAAACTTATACAACCTTATCTTCAAGTTGTTTCAAAATTGCAAGATGCACAATAAGGAATTTAAGGCAAGTAAAGCAAAAAAAAAAACAACATAAAATTGGGCAAATTATGCAAAAAGTATAATAGTTGCCAAAATTTGAGACCTCTATACCCCTCTTCTGTAGATTTTACCTGTAAATCCACACTGCAACATATTTTTTAGATGCTTTATTCAATATTTTCAGCTAAGAACTTCATTTTTCAGTTTTTTAAATTCAATTGTTAGAAACAAAAGATTTAGCCATTTTGTTAGATGGAGTTAGTTCATTGACATTTTCTTTTTTGTTTATCAGTAACTATTATTTTCATAAGCAGTTTAAAAATATGTTTCCGTTTTGTTGAAGATTTGTAAAGTATTATAAAATGAGCAAACATTTGTCCTTTCAATTGAATTTTTTGAAATAACATGGCATTAAACCGCTTTTCCTGTTTAACATATGTTTGACATGATTAGCAATAACGTTGTTTCATTAAAAGAAGCATCAGTATTATTTCAATAGAACTTTGTAGACGCCTATTTTTTTTTTTTACTTATATGCTACAAGCTTCAGGATAAAATACACTATGGTAGTATGTTTTTATGAACTAATAAGTAAGCCCTTTGGGACTATTATATTGCAATATAATTCCCTATAAACATAATTTTACTAGATTTGGAGGCATGTAGAAAATCTGGTTTCAATCAGACCACGATAAGTAACATTTCAATTAGAGACAAAAATCCCAGAAACAGGAAGAACAGACTACGAATCGAAATGCAACAGAAGCTTGGTGAGTATGGAACAATTTAAAAAAAAGAAAATATCGCCCTCATTGCTATTAACGCTAAGTCTTTAGAAATGTTAGTGTATCATCTTATTTACTTAATGGTTAAAAGATAGAAGTAGCCCAAAAATAGAAAAGCCAAACTTTTTGGTAATTTTTCACTAAGAAAAACATGCTTTTTATTATTTTTAAACTTAAAAAAAGAATTATAAAGCTAAAAAATTAAGCGTGTACAGTCAATTTACGCAACAGCTGAGAAATTGTTCGGTAAAAACAGAGTTTCACGCACAGTTTTGTTTCGATGAACTGGCACTGACTAACTCTTTATTACCTTACACCCCCCCCACCTTACACAACCTTTTGCCTTTACAGCAGCTTCATTTTGCAATATCACATGCTAATCTGACGTCAGAAAGTCCAGAATTTGTTTCTTATGCCATTTTTTTAGAATAAGAAATTGTCCTGCACAAGGCCTATATATCCATTTAACTTTGATACTTCTTCAAAGGTGACACGACTCCAGTTCTTTTGATCAAATAAGTTCAATTAGGACCCAATAAAAAAGACTGAAATAAAGTTAATAACAATGAAACGCTTACATTTTTCCAGCTTCAATTTTGGATTCAAGAAGTACTTCAAAGGCTTTTGGATCTTATTCTGAGACTTAGCAAGGCATCTGTAATTAAACTTTTCCACCTTTCTTGTAACCTAAGAGTAGAATTTAAATTAAGCAATGAGCTTCTATAGAAACAACAAAAATTTTAGAAAAAAAAACTTGCGGAGGGAAAAATTAACAGCTAATTTACATTGAGTTTTTTAATTAAAATGAATGAATGTCATTTAAACTCATTAATTTATATTCTTATTAAAAAGTTGTAGGAAACTATCAACGTACAGAAAGTTCAAAAACCATGGACACAAATTGGGATGAAGCCATTTCCTTGCTTTGGACATTGAAAACAAAATAGCAAATTTATTCTGACAAAATTCTTTATTTTTAAATTATTAAGGGAAAATGTTTTTGAAGCCTCAAATGAGGTAGATCAGTACAGCCATTCATAATCAAAGCGCTGGAAAAAAAAATCTTGAGTAATCACAGCATACAGTTACTTATGGTTGCATGGAAAGCTGTTGGGACCTATATTCTTCAGCAATACAGTTGAATCGTTCGAACAGAAATTATTCCGTATATGAAAGAGGCTGTCCCTTCCTCAACTCCTCACTCTTTACTCCAAATTTGCTTATTGTTTTAAAAAGTAAAGTTGTGAGAAAGAGTCAAACTTTAGCGTAAAGAGCGGGGCGTTGAGGAGGGGACAGCCCCTTTCATATATGGAATAATTTCTACTCGTTTTATGTTTTGATGCCGCCCCTTATTTTTTATTAAAAAACTTTTTTTTTATTTTGCGAACGTTTTTGAATTAATGCAGGTTTTGAAGATTGCTCACCGTACATGAATAATTAAAACAAAATTTGCATATTAATTTACTCTTTTTTAACTAATAAAAACTTTATAATAACCTAAATTTGATTTTTGTTCCAGTTATTTAGGAATGACTCCTGAGTCACAAAGGCTGTTTAATTAGAATAGTAACCTC
The DNA here is from genome assembly GCA_029168905.1 of Artemia sp. Kazakhstan ARC1039. Lineage (NCBI taxonomy): Eukaryota > Metazoa > Arthropoda > Branchiopoda > Anostraca > Artemiidae > Artemia > Artemia sp. Kazakhstan ARC1039. Next base: position 45,704 of record JAQQPU010002382.1, on the reverse strand, counting down.
TTTTAAAAGTAAAAAAAAAACTTTAGGGTAAGAGCGAGCTATTGAGGAGAGACGACCCCCTTCATATACGTAATATTTTCTGTTCTTTTAAATTTTAATGGTGCTCCTTACTTTCAGTCGAAAAAACTTGTTTTTTTTTATTTAATTTCTGATCGTTTTTAAATAATGTCGGGATATCCGGCTCTCCCTTCATAGAAAGTTCCTTTCTCCTATGAAAAATTCCACCATGGAAAGATCCTCCCACGTAACCTTCTCCCCTCGACTCCCCCACCATAAAAAATCCCCCTGAAAACGTCTGTATACTTCCCAACAACCAATGCTATATTTAAACAATGGGCAAAGTTCATAACTTGCAGCCCTTCCCCCGGGGACTGTGGGGGATAAAGCCATCCTAAAAGATACAGTTATTAGATTTTTCGACTATTCTGAACAAAATGGCTATCTCAAAATTTTGATCGGGTGACTTTGGGAAAAAAAATGAGCCTGGTATGGGGGATAAAGCCCTTCATGGCCCTTCCCCCGGGGACTGTGGGGGATAAAGCCATCCTAAAAGATACAGTTATTAGATTTTTCGACTCTTCTGAACAAAATGGCTATCTCAAAATTTTGATCGGGTGACTTTGGGAAAAAAAATGAGCCTGGTATGGGGCCTAGTTGCCCTCCAATTTTTTTGGTCACTTAAAGAGGTACTATAATTTACATCCGAATAAACCCTCTCAAGCTATTCTAGGACTACTGGGTCTATATGATCACCCCCGGGAAGAAAAAAAAAACACAAAAAAAACTCGCATCCCTGATTTTTCTTCCGGCAAAAAATATATAATTCCACATTTTTGCAGATAGGAGCTTAAAAAATCTACAGTAGGGTTATCTGATACGCTGAATCTGATGGTGTGATTTTCATTAAGATTATATAACTTTTAGGGGGTGTTTCCCCCTTTTTCGGAGATAAGGCAAATATTTTCAGACTCGTAGCTTTTGATGGGTAGCTTGATGAAACTTATATATTTGAAGTCAGCATAAAAGTCCGATTCTTTTGATGTGTCTATTGGTATCAAAATTCCATTTTTTAGAGCTTCGGTTACCATTGAGCCGGATCGCTCCTTACTTACAGTTCGTTACCACGAACTGTTTGAAAGCTTATGGTAGAATCGTTTGTAAATTGGAAAGTGTTCAAGCTATATATTTGTAAAAGATATATAAATTTTTGGGTGGGTTTAATTTCTTAATGAAGCACTGTAGTTGGGCAAATACTGTTTTTGTCATAATACATATTGAATGATTTAAGAAAAAGACTAAATGAGAGATAAGTAAGAAGAAACCGTAAACCCTAATTGTAACAGTTTAGTGAAGACTATTAAGTCTAAGTAATCAAATAGTTCGTGGTAACGAACTATAAGTAAGGAGCGACTCGGCTCAATACTAACCGAACCTTAAAAAAAAAAGAATTATGATGCCAATAGATATATCAAAAGAATCGGCTTATTATGCTGATTTCAATTATATAAGTTTCATTAAGCTTAGTCTTACCCATTAAAGGCTGAGAAAATTTCCCTGATTTACAAAAAAAGGGGAAAACACCCCCAAAAAGGCTTAAAATTGGCCTTTTTTGAAAAAGAGGGAAACGCCCACAAAAAGAAAAGCGATCTTAATGAAAATCATACCGTCAGATACAGTGTATCAGAAAACCCTACTGTAAAGGTATCAAGATTCTATCTGCAAAAATGTTGAATTTTCTATTTTTTGCCAGAAGAAAGATCCCGAATGTGTTTATTTCTTTTCCAGGGGTGATCGTATTGACCCAGTGGTTCTAGAATTTCGCAAGAGGGCTCACTGAACGGAAATTAAAAGTTTCAGTGCCTTCTTTAAGTGACTATAAAGATTGGAGGGTAACTAGGCCCCCTCCTCCAACCCTTTTCCCAAAATCGTCCGATTAAAATTTTGAGATAGCCATTTTGTTCCTCGTAATCGAAAGACCCAATAACCATGCCTTTAGATATAACATGACCCCCCCCCCCGAGACCCAGGGGAAAGGTCTTTAAGTTATATCATTTCCCATTGTTTACGCATAGTATTTGTTCTTAAGAAGTATGTATAGATTTTCGTATGAGGGGGGGGGGGTTCTGCTGGGAGTTTTTCCAAAGGGGATATTTTCCATTGGGAGGGAACGTTTCCAGGGGGTGAACTTGTCAGGGGAAATTACACACTGAGGGAATTTGCCAGAATTCCTAAACACAATTGTTTTTATATGTCTTCCTTTCTCTTTTCCGTTTCGATTTTACGGGTGGAGTTGTTAAGGATAATTGTCAGGGGCAAATTTTCACCTGGATTGAATTGTCTAGAGAATATTTCCGCGGGGAAGAGGATTTCTATGTGAAGATCGGCCCAGATTTCCTGGCATTATTTAAAAAAAGATCACAAATTTAAAGTGAAAGAAATTAGTTTTTTCACCTGAAAGTAAGGAGAAACATTAAAACCTAAAACGAACAGAAATTATTATGTATGTGAAGGGGATTTACCCTCCTCAACACCTCGCTCTTTACGCTAAAGTTTGAATTATGTTCCAATTCTTTAAGAACGGCTCGTGCAACACAAGGGTCGTTAAATTAGAACAATAAGAAGCTTTTTTAAAAGTACTTTGTAAATAAGATATAGTAACAAAGGAAAAATGCAGTTTCCCAAGCCATCCTTGATGTTCCTTAAAATCAAGTAACGTTTTTCACGTTTCCTCTTTCATTGAACAAAATCTGAAACTTCTTGATTCACCACCCGATTTGTCTAAAATCCAGGACACATTATAGTCACGCTTATCGATACCAAGATCACGCAAGAATACAGTACAGTGTCAATTATATACACTGATCGTAATTTCTCGAGTTGAGCATTGTTCAACTTTCAAGCATAAAATTCTACATTTACCTATCAGAATCGAGACTTAAGGCAAGTAGTAAGGGTGTATAAGATTTCACGCCTACATTCACGCCTACAAGAATATACAGTGCAGTTTGACATGCACATTGCAAAAAGCGACCAATCCTTTTATATTATATACCTATAAAGTGAACAAACACGTTTTGGAACTATGGTTGAGATTGTATAACGCAGCCAGATGGGTTTTTGAAGCACTTTCATCATAACGTGTTTTTTTTTCAATCGAAAACTAGAAACTGTCAAATTGCGTAATCAAAGAATGGTCTCATTCTAGAAATACCGGTTTACAGTTGGTTATAATCATTTTTTTTGCTCTATATATCGGACAAATTGATCATTTCTGGGTCAGTTGATTAATAGAAGTTGTAATAAGCATATAAGAATCAATTCGCTCATTCTAAAGGGACAATAAAAGAATTATATTGGTAAGTAAATATACTTTATTCGTCGACTAATATAAGAAATAACCTTTTTTATTTCCTATCTAGCATTACGAGTTTCACCCAGAATTATCTATCATTTTGAGTTTCACACAGAAAGGTGAACTTTCTGTAAATATGCGAGCTATGATAAGATTCATATGTTCATAACAGCTGTTTTGATTAGAAGGCTGTTTTCTCGTGAGATTACATTTCACTGCGCTGTTTATTAAACAAACTTAATGAGACGATCATTATATGTACGCGTGTGTATTTACTAAAGGGGGTAATTATTGTAGAGAAAAAGAGGAGGAGTTGAGGGAAGAGGCGCCCCCTATTAATATTCTGAATAAAATAATAGTGGAAATTGTATTTTTTTTTCATGTATCGTATTTAAAAATGTATGTTATGGCATTCCAATACACTTATAGGCTATTCGGCTCTAAATGTTTCTTATGCACCTTTTTCTATGTGTTTGTGGCTCATTCTTGTGGCATTGTTGGGGGAGGGTGTGTGACTGATGCGTCAAAAAACTGCACTTTTATGGCTATATGCATTCAAAGCTTAACCAAACTTAATAATTGGGGTTAAAAATAATGCTAGGAGGGGGAATTCAGTTTTAAAGGATGTGTAGAAATGGTACTTATTTAATATCCAGTAAACATCTGACTTGAAATGCTTCAGATCGTATATTTTTCGCTAGCTTCAAAGCAGATGGCCAGGTATAAAGATATCTCGGTGAAATAGTGTTCCCAAACAATTTCTATTTTTAACTCAACAGATAGCAATTATCTTCCGTGCCATATATAATTGAGACGATCATTGTATGTACGCGTGTGTATTTACTAAAGGGGTAATTATTGAAGAAAAAAGAGGAGTTGGAGGAAGGTGTGCCCCCCTATTAATATTCTGAATAAAATAATAGTTGAAATTGTATTTTTCATGTATCATATTTAAAAATGTGTTTTATGCGATTCCAATACACTTATATGCTATTCGGCTCTAAATGTTTCTAATGCACCTTACAGAAATATCACGTTTTTAAGAGTAGAATTGGACAATATCACTCCTTTAAATGGAAACAATAGGGTTAATGTATTTGGAGTAGGCTTTGGGGTGGTGGGAGGGGTTACCCACCATTAATATTCTGAATAAATTTCAAATGTAGCTAATAGTTTAAACTGCATTTTCTTCATACATCGTATTTAAAAAAAAGTGCTGTATGACATTCCGGTGGCTCATTGTTGTGGGGGAGGGTGTGTGACTGATGCGTCAAAAACTGCACTTTTATGCCTATATGCATTCATAGCTTAACCGAACTTAATAATTGGGGTTAAAAATAATGCTAGGAGGGGGAATTCAGTTTTGAAGGATGGGTAAAAATGGTACTTATTTAATATCCAGTAAACATCTGACTTTAAATGCTTCAGACCGTATATTTTTCGTTAGCTTCAAAGCAGATGGCAAGGTATAGATATCTGGGTTAAATAGCGTTCGCAACAATTTCTATTTTTAACTCAACAGATAGCATTTAGGGGGCGAATACCATGCTTTTTAACTATGATAGTATTAGGCTAGAAAGCAAAATCTTTAATTTAGGGGGAGGGCTGGCAAAATTATATCTATGTCTCTTGTTCTCTAAAGGAAATACATCCATTATTAACAGAACTGAAAAAGATTGCTTTTGCAGACAATTACACCTAATGAGAGGAGTGTTCTATTTTCTAATGTCTTTGATGAAAGCAAATAATGTTTCAGTTAAATCTTCAAAGTTTTAACTTCATGGAAAGGAAGGGTCGGGCATTTTAAATGCTCTTATTTTCGAATTCATGGATTTTATAGATGATTAAGAAGCTTTTATAAAAATCTTTCACTAATTTCCTTTCTTCTCTAATATTATTATCATATACTAAATTTTTCTTCTTTTTTAAGGAGGATTCCGACAAATGCTCTCCCCCTGAAAAGAGATCAAGAGGGAACGATGCCACACCGATGCAAGCTGCAAGGCCTTCCATCATAAGATATGCCGGTACCTTTACACATGCTCTGGGCCACCCATTGACCACTCAACTTTTAATGCCCGGAGCCTCTCACGCCAGTGCCAGCTCTGCGAAACCCTCGCAAATCTCTATGCAACCTGGCAGAAAATTGAAAAGAGTGGGCGGCTTCTCATAATGCCTGAGCCCCGTCTACTCAAGATCGTGAGGTTGCCCCCCTTCATGCTTTGCCAGGGCCTTCAGGTACACATGTGCAGACAGAATTTGGAAATGTAAGCATTTTTACCTCTACTTTCTACCTGGTTATAGAAATATCTACCTATTTCTTTTCAACTTTTTTTTAGCCTTTTCTTTTCGCCATTTTTCAACAGTGTAAAAGTGTGAGTCAGAGATATTAAAATGTTATTTTCGGTATAATATTAATCCCCCACCCCAACCATTGTTTTAAATTTCTCTGCTCCCTCCCCTCAGAGATACCTAAATATAATGTAATTTTTTTTTGCTTGTCAAAAAAACCACCCTTTTGCTATTAGTCAAAACATTGCATTGTCTATGCCACACCAAACTAGCGAATATTTATCGGGGGCTTTTTAGGTGTTCATTTTTTTCAGTGTAATTAAAAAAAAAATTAACTAAGTTCTATTTTGGCTACTTTATATGAAGTGAGGGGGTGAGGGCAAGTATTTAGTTAAAATAACGCTAGGAGGGGGAAATTAAGTTTTGAGGGAGGTGTAAAAATGCTACTTATTTAATACCCCGGTAGACATCTGACTTGAAATGCTTCAGGATAAATAGGGTATTGCCTCTTTCTGAACTTTCTGGGGGTGGAGGCAAGTATTTAGTTAAAATAATGCTAGGAGGGGGAAATTAAGTTTTGAGGGTAAAAAATGACATAGTTTTAAACTTTATAAAAATAATGGATATTTCACAGAGAAAATAAACCCTATTTTCTACAGATTAATGAATTAGCAGCGCCATCAAAATCAGGTCATGAAGCATCCACTATTGGTGGACCTGAACCATTCATCGCACCACCAATGGAGTTTAGGGATGAGCCTCCACTAGTTCTTGATAATATGGAGTGGCATAGGGGTTTTCTAAATGATTGTTTTGGGGACATGGCCAGCCTAGATGATCTAACTTGTGACATTGACATGGTGGAGGACCTGGAATGGACAGATATATTTATGAGAGAACATTTAGGTGATGTTAGAAGTACTAGTGCATCTCAACCGGATCCTCATAAAGAAATTCCGTCACAGGACAATACAGGCTGGCTTGATCAGCTATCCCCAACCACCCTGGATGATATACTAAGTAGTCTAGGGGATTTCATGCCACGTCCATCCAATGCAATTGAACAGACTGGGGGTGGTGCTATTGACAATTCTAGGCCACCCCCCACCATTCTGGTTAATGATACCGCCAGTACTTATAATGATATAATATCATCATAACTATCCCCACTTCCAGATTTTTTTTCTTTCCAACTCTGCCTTGCACCATACGAAAGTCTACAGCGCCAATTTCGGTGACCCCTTTAACTCTTTGATGTCAGGGGATAAAATTAAAGATCCCCTGGACATTACCCATTTATATGTTAACAAGATTCGAGCCATTCTTGAACAACAGATGGGGGTGCGGGGGGTGGGGGAGAGTTTAAAAGCATCAATAGCACTAAAAATATTTTTTTTAATGAAAATGCGAGCGAGCTGTATTCGAAATACTTGCACACAGAGATGTTGTCAATTCGCCCGCATTTATCAAATTATGAGGAGGTTTTTTTTTTTAGATTGGGTAAATAGTATTCAAACTAAGGGGGAAAATTATAACGAGGGGGGTAGCGGGTCGGTGGTTTTATTTATTGAGGGTTTAAACGTTAACATTTGTAGATTTAAAAAGGATTTTATTTTAAGAGGTGGGCATAGGGGAGGGAGGGCAATTGAATTAAAATATCATTCAGATTTAGAGGGATGTAGGGGGATACAACGAATCTGTTTCGATACCAGGCTACAGTGTTTCAAGTATGCATTTTTAATTGCCGCATACAGACCTCTGCGCGATAATACATCTAAGAAAAAGTTGGATGAATTGGCAATTAATGGTAGGGAGGGTTCAAAGTTCCCCATAGTAGATTTCAATTGTTTAAATGGTCAATTTCCCGTGACATTAAAAGGAATAGATATTTTCGAGCGGGCTAATGCACATTTAAAGATTGGTGTCACGGTGTTGCAGTATGAAACAGAATTTGAGGAGGGCCACCGTTCCGATAAGAAGGGCGTATTATTTCCAGTGAGGACTCCTTCAATTGAATCAGTGGAACATTGGGTGTGGCTTCTATAC
>JAQQPU010002382.1:19654-33014 GCA_029168905.1 Artemia sp. Kazakhstan ARC1039 | reverse complement strand
ATCATCGGAGAAGCTACTGCTGCTAGAATTCATGTGGAAAACAGTTGACAAGGGTAACACGTGCCTGAATAAAATCCGTTTTTTAGACTCTTTCAGCTTCTTCCCCAAATCCTTAAGTCAATTGATTCAGGTACAGAAAAGTGACAATTTTGATAGCTTCCCCCTCCTTAAACAGCGCTTCCCCGATGATGAAATGTAGAATTTATTAACGTGTAAGGGCATATATGCATATGATTGTTACAACTCTGCCTCGAGGCTAGATGAGGCGTCATTACCGCCCATTGAAGCTTTTAACAATTCTCTTACTGAGAGTGAGTGCACCACTAGCGACTACGAATTTGCTAAGAGGGTTTGGGCAAAGGGCGGATGTAAAAATGGGTGGGATTATTGTAAACTATACTTGGCCAGTGACGTACTCACTTTTCTGGACATTGTGTGCAAAAATACAGACAAAATCTATGAGGAATTTGGGTTGGATTTAGGTTATTATTTTTCCACTACTCATCTGGTGATGGACTTGATACTTAAAATCAGCAAAGAAGAAATAGGTCTGATCGCCGATGCGCATCAGCATCTGTTTGTAGAGAGATCAATGAGGGGTGGGTATGTTTTTCACGGGGACCGTATCATGAAAACTGATTCGACCGGACAGCTCACCGATGAAAAGTCAGACGCAGTTTTTTGGATATGAATTCCCTTTACCCATCGGTAATGTCTCACTACTGTTTGCCATGTGGCAATTATAAATGGCTTAACAATCCATGTCCTTCGAATTTCCCCGACATTGCTAGCGTTGAGGAGAATGGGGCACAGGGATGTTTTTTTGAAATTGACGGTGAAATACCCATGGAAATCCATGACTCGGTAAAAAACTTTGTTTTTCCGTGTATAAATAGACCGGTGGGTAGGGACTCTCTGTGCCCCTACAATTTACCTTTAGTAGAGGATGGTAGTATGCACTGGGTACCTTCAAAACAAAAACTAATTGCCGACCTTAACCCGAAACAGGATATCGTTGTTCATCAGGTGCTATTGAAATGGATGGTGTCCAATGGTTTCAAAGTCAAAAAGATTCATAGAGCCCTCCAGTTTTTACAAAAGCCTTACATGAAAACGTTTATTGACACCTTTGTCAGTAAGCGTTCACAAGCGAAAACGAAAGTTGAAAAAGAAGTCTATAAACTCATTTTAAACTCAGCCTTCGGTAAAATGTGCGAAAGCGTACGAAAAAGAAGTCGGTGTGACATTGTAACCAATCCCAAAGATTGTGCTCGAATCATTGCGGATCCAAACTTCACATCGTTCACAATCATAGACTCTAATATGGTGCTCCTACATCGCAAGAAAAGAAACATTGTTTTAAATAAGAATATTGCAGGCGGGAGTGCAATAACTGAAATATCTAAGAAACTCATGTTGTCATTTTATTATAATGTATGCAAGGTACAGTGGCCAAATGAGGAACAAGTTCAAGTGTATTACGGGGACACTGATTCACTTGTGTTAAAAGTCAAAACTGAAAATCTATTGAATGATTTGGAAAATGGCGAGTATATTAGCTCACGAATGGACTACGCCAATTGGGATGAATCCCTCTACCCAGAGCTAGTGAAACGCCAGGCCCCAAATCAATTGTTAATGTTAAAATCTGAAACGGGTAGCCATCTGATATCCAGTGGTGTGTTTCCTGGGCCGAAGGTATACTGTGTGGAAACGTACAACAAGGATATCAAACAAGTTTGCAAGGGGGTACCTACACAATTTGTAAAAACAATTTCGACATGAGTGTGTATAGAAACTGTGTGGAACGTGGTTTAGTCCCAAGAGCGAAAGTCATGGCGATTCGCTCTTTACAATTTAAAAACTACACAGTTGGAGTTGAGAAAAACACCATGTCGGCCATATCGGACAAAGTCTATGTACTTGAGGATGGTGTAAAGGTACTACCACACGGTCACTATTTAATCTCAGACCGAGTTGAATGTGTAGAGTATAGAAAACAACTCGGTCTACAAAAATTAACTTAAATTCTTTAAAAAAGTACAAATTGGGTGGGAGTTTTTTTTTTGGTGATGGGTGTTTTTAAATTCATTTTTTTTTATCACATACAATTTTCAATGTGTGTGTGTGTGTGTGCAAGGCAGAGCAATTTCCTCACAAATTCCACTATTTAATGCCCCCCTCCGGCCCGCCACAGCGGGCCCCGCCGTGCTTCCCGTCCGCCGCAGCGGCCACCCTCGGCCTTCGACCACCGCAGCGGCCGCCCCACGGGGGGCACCCCATTTCAAATTTAAAATGTTGTAAATCAAAGTGTGATATTATTATTTTAAGTGTGTGTGTATATTCTAATAAATGTTGTATTTTTTTATAAATAAATTCAAAAAAAGTGTATTTATTAAAGTGTTTTTTTTTCTAGTGCTTATGTAAAATAAATGTTGTATTTTTTATTATAAATAAATTTAAAAAAAAGTGTATTTTTTCATGTTTAATTTTTTCACGTTCAATGTAGTATTTATAAAGTGCTATTACTTTTATGTATAATAAAAGAAAATATGATTCTTTATTCTTCTTCTTCTCATTATTCTTGAACGGACTAGTAGGAAAATTATTTAGTCATTTTACAACTATAGTCTACATTTAGTTTTAGGTGAAATGTTGAAGGGAACATGTATCAATTTAAAACACCATTCAGATCGTTTCTGTGTGGGCCGTCAATGTCAGGCAAAACAACACTCTTAACTAAAATAATTAAAAATTGCGATAAAATGTTTGTGGAAAAGCCGAAAAAATCTACTATTGTTACAGTATTTGGCAGGAGTCATACGATAAAATAAAAGCAATTGGAATAGCGGGATTGGTGCAGGTACAATTCATACAGGGACTTGATGTTTTCAGCATTATTGAACCAAACTCTTGGCTGATTATTGACGATCTGGCTGAATCTATTGAACAGTGGTCCCAGGAAATGCTACAACTGTTCACTGTTCGCTCTCATCATGAAAAGATTTCCGTAACTCTGGTTCTACACAATCTCTTTCACCAGAGCAAACGTATGCGAACACTTGCATTGAACTGCACCTACTATATCATCTACAGAGTTGTTCGTGATTCTAGCTCGCTAATAACTCTCAATAAACAAATATACCCCGGCGCCCCTAAATTTCTGCTCTCAGCATACAATTAGGCAACTAATAAACCCTATGGCTATATCCTATTGGATCTTAATCAAAATACACCCAAGGATCTGCGTGTAATCACAGATATTTTTGACAACAAAATTACAGTATATCTCCCATTGAAGAGTAAAAAAGGCTATTAGTTGCTATCATGACACTGAAGAAACTACATGAAAATAGACATTTATTTTCAGTTCTAAGCACTTCAAAACCCTCGCTTAGGAAAGCCATACTCAAACATGGTACTGACTATGATTTCATTAATCTAATATCTGAACTTTGTTTAAATCTGACCGAAGGCAAAGTTCAGCTGCCAGAAGTAGTTAAGCAACAGGAAAAGCAACATCGTTCCATTCTACGTGGCCTCTAAAAAGAAAGGAAAGAATTTTAAAAGGAAACGTCTTCTTCAGGCGGGCGGTAGCTTTTCACACTTTTACTGCCAATAATTGCAGGACTTGTAAACAGTTTTCTCTAGAGAAAGAATGGTCAAACCCTATAAATTGACTCCAATAGAACTCGCTCTCTCACCCGTGGAACACTCTGAGGACAATCTAAGTAAATTCATTGACAACGAGAATATTGAGGATGATAAAAAACTGCTTTTACTTCAAGATGCACTTCGACGAGTGGACAAACATAGGCCCTATCGTGCGAAGGCCAGTGGTATTGATCACAAAAAAGAATCATCTCCTCAGGATTCTGCTGCTGCTGCTGGAACACAATAAAAGAAGGAGGAATTGGATTCAATTGTGTTGAAAATTGGAAACCTAATGCCCCACTCATATCGTGAACAAAGTAAACGACTCCTAACATATCTCATGGAAAGTGGCCAAGATCATATTCAAGTTGATAGCAATGGGAAAGGGATTATAATTCAGGGCAAGAGCTATAATCTACTTGATTTAATCTATGATATGGTTACAAATCGCAAAGGACTATTATCATTTGACGCTCATCTATACAACTTTCTAAATACATTAAACTTCCCCAAAAGCCTTATTAGCAATAGAAAAACTCAAAAAATTAAATGAACATGCACCATCATCATCAACACCATTAAAATATGAACATGAAGAAGGAGAAGAATATTTTAAATCAATCTTGGAAAATACTAGCACACCTAGTGGAAACTTGACAATGGTGAGGAGGAGGAGCAGCACACCATTGATAGCTAGACAAAAGCGAAAACGTATCAAGTCAATGTCGCCATCACCCCCATCGCCAACCACTAGTATACAAAAGGGTAGCGGACGTTACACAACGTGTTTACGTTCAAAATGGTTGAAGTTCTGAAGGGTGTTTATGAAAATATTGGTGAAGCGGGGAGTTTAAGCTCCCCCACCACTCTTTCCAAAGTCACTGGTGTTCACACTAAAAGTGTACAAGACTATCTACAAAATGAATCAAGCTACACTCTGCATAGAAATCATAGACTTCGTGTTAATCATTATCGAAAAACTAAAACCTTTTTCTCATTGCATATAATGCAAGCAGATCTCCTAACTCTAGATGAGATTCAAAGACGTCACAATACACCGTACAAGTACATTCTACTTGCAATCAGTGTTTATAGTCGTTATGCATATGCAATTCCATTGCGGTCAAAGAGAGGCGTTGAAGGTGCTCAGGCTATAGAAAGTATTCTCAAACAGGATTCGTATAAAAAAAATTCAAACGGATCGCGGTAGTGAATTTGTTAATCCCCATGTTGCAAAAGTACTAGTGAAATATAATACACTGCTCTATCATAGTCATAGTCCTATAAAGGCTGGATTGGCCGAATGATTGATAAGAACTATTCGACTTTTAATTTCAAGATATTGTACATTGAAAAATACAGCTGCTTTTATTCATGATTTAGATAAAATCATGTTGATTTATAATCAACGACCTCATCGATCATTGTCCAACTCAACTCCAACGGAAGTTCATCATTCTTAAACAATATTCCAATGAAACGATTGTCAATAAAAAAAATCAATGTTGGTGATACTGTTCGAATTAATAGAACAACTAATGTTTTTGAAAAGGGGAATTACTTGTGGTCAACAAAACTTTTTAAAGTGGCAAAAATCCTAGACACTAAACCCATAACTTATCGTTTGCGCGATACCAAAGATGAAGAGATTCTCGGCAGCTTTTATGACTATGAACTACAAAAAGTTAAATATAATAGTAAAATCTGTCAAATTGAAAAGATATTAAAGACTCGTACTCACAAGGGTAAGAAACAGTTACTTGTTCGGTGGCTAAGATACAACTCTGATTTCGATTCTTGGATCGGTGTTGAAGTTATTGACAATGCCCAATGATTTCTATATAACATTTATGTCCAACGTTTCCGATCCTCTCTACAACGACTTGAATAAGACAAGTGATTTTTGGACGAAACTCTCCCCCGCCATCAAATTCGATGACGGAAAGTATGAAGTGGCTCTTGTCGATTGTATTCTCAAAAATACCTATGACATCCTGAGAAAGGATCGCGTGAATGATATAAAAGTTATACCATTCGATTGGTCACTCTTTGTCGAGTATGAATGGGTTGAAGCAATTAAATCTAGCGAATATCCACATGTCAAATTGAAATATATTGAATATGATGATATGAGAGATTTGTGCCGTACAATCAATAGAAAAATCTCATATCGTAGGAATGGTACATTCCATTTTAATTATTCAATGGAACACGATAGGATTTACATTACCTCACCTGTTGACACTGAAATAATTATTCTCAATGATAATCTGACAGACGTTCTTGGCTTTAAACAGAATATGATCCATGGGAAAAACGCTGGCACCGTTTACGGGATGGATCAAGTTATTTTTGCTGATTATCCACCTGGTTTCGCCTCGGACTCTTGGATATTTCTCTATGCATCCTTTGTGGAAACATCGAGAGTTGGTAATTCAAATGTCCCCCTCCTACGTGTTCTTGAACGAAAAACAATTCACGAACTTGTTCATCACTATAATATAAAGCATCTTCAATATGTTCCTGTAAACACTTCGTATTTGGAACTCTGTCAGTTAACACTAAGAAGTGAATTGGGCGATCCTCTAGCAATAACGAAAGGCTTAGCAGTGATTACATGTCATTTTCGACCCATTGTCGGCGACACCAGCACAGCCTAAAATGAACAATAGAAGAAGTCCATTTGTCTGTCCCGATATCGATTGCTATGTTGTTTCTCTGAGTCCAAGTCAAATAGGCAATGGACTGGACTACTACAAGGGGCGTACTACAATGTCTGGCTATGGTCTTGGTAGCTGGTTTGGTAGGCTATTTCGTTCTGCACTACCCCTTGCCAGAAAATATCTTGTACCTGCTGCATCAAATTTTGCTGCCTCAATACTACAGGACTGGGGGTCGGGTAAGAATTTCAAGGAGAGCGTTAAGGAAAATATTAGATCTTCAGCAAGAGCCGTTGGTGAGGAATTAAAATCTCAGCAAAATGGGAAGGGATTGAAAAGGATGCGTGTGCGTCAATCACTCATCAGTCTCTACCCAGGCGGGAAGCGAAGAACATCAACAAGGGCTTTGAGGAATAAAACAAGGAAGACCAATAAGAAGAAGAAAAAGAAAGATTGTTAGATCAAAGAAGGATTTCTTCTCTTAAGATAACTTATCTCCCCCACAAGGAATCACATCCATCAATCAGTTCCTCATTGAATCTGTTCAATGCTGAAAATCTTGAAGTCAGTGTCAAGTATGGCTACTATGAACAGTTTCACCCCCAGCAACCCCTCTCGGAAAATATACACTTTCAAATATTTTCCAATGAAGACTATTTCATTGATTTGTCATCAACATTTATTGATTTAAATGTTGCGGTGAAGAAAAAGTCAGATAATACAACTCCAACTGTTGTCGATGGTCTCTCCTACGAAAACTGTATTCTACACAACCTGTTCAAACAAATTAATATATTTATTAATGGAACATTGGTGAGCACTAACAATAATTTATCCAACTATGCAAGCTACATACAATTTATGATGATGACACCAAAGGCATATAAGGAGTTGAGAGGAAAGTCATTGGGCTATGAATATCGATCAGGTTTTGATACTGACGGTGAGTTGACTACTGCAGTGACCCAGGAGTATCATTTAGTTGGAAAATTAAATCATGAGATATTCAATATATCCCAATGGTTACCCCCCAATGTCAAGATTGACATAAAGTTGCAACTGGCCCCATCGAATTTCATTTTGAGAAAAACACTTCCTGCAGCACCCGATGCAAATGTCATTATCACATCGGCAATTCTCCACGTCCGAAAACAACAGGTTATGAGCTCTGTTGCATTGGCAGTGGAAAAGCTAAGAGCCAATGGCAACAACATTAAATTTCTTGTCCCCCATACGATCACCAGTCACCGTCACATTGCCACCGGCTCTCGTAGCTATACCGATTCATCATTTAGCAATGGAGAAATCCCATCAAAATTGGCTTTGGCCTTTATGAAGAGTGGCAGTGCCGTTGGATCCTGGACTGAATCCCCCCATGATTTTAATTTTTCGGTCTATCTAGCCTTGTGTGCAAAGTGAATGGTATTCCACTGTACACTCTATCATTTGACAAAAAATCCTATAGAACTCTGTACGAGTTGACAATGCAATCCCTAGATCATGACTCCCAACTATTTGAAAATGGAATAACCGATTCAATGTTTTTAAAAAATCATGGTGTAATTGTTTTGGACTTGTCGGGGACCCAGTATATGAGTATAGTACGAACAGGGAATGCATGTTTAGAGTGTACATTTGCCGATGCTTTGACTGAGAGTATCACGCTAATATCATTGAGTCAATTTGAAACCTATTGGGAAATCACACCCAACGGCAGTGTTCTACTAGACCTAGCACCATGAACACAAACCAAATAATCAACGTATTTAATATGGATCCATACATGTCTCAGTATCAGTCCTACTGCATACCATCGGACTTCATTGAAAAAATTCCAAGTGTTAACAATACTCTAATCATTGTTAATAGCAGTCCATCGACTTGGAAGACAGGCCATTGGCTATGCATCTTTCAAACAGCGAAGAATATTGAATTTTTTTATCCTCTTGGCCTATCGTATGAACTCTATACTCCATACATCACCAACTTTATTGAAAGCAGTGGGAAAACTATTATTCAAAATCAACGAAGAGTACAGGACTTAACGACTAGGACATGTGGCTTTCATGCACTACTCTTTTTCATGTTCAGATGTCGTGGCTATACCTACAAGCAGTTTCTCGACATCTACGTTGACTTACCTCGATTGAACGACTTTCTAGTGGAAAATATACTTACAAACGTGTTTAATATTGATTTTAGTGCCCTACGAATAAAATGTTCTAAAAATGTATGTGAAATTGTTTATTAATAAATGAAAAATGTATATACATGATAAAAACGACTTTTCTACTCTTTAGATTTCATCTTCTATTAGGTATAGGTATTTGTCGAGAACAACTAATGCGGGTAGATTATCTGAATTCACAGTTTACTGATCCTGATGTGCTGCAATGTCAGGGTCGGATTTTCTACAATATAGTGTAACTTCACTCTTGTCATATCTCTTTGTATAGTCAATGAGACTATTCTCATTCATTCTGTAGAATTCACATGTTTCAATTTGCTTATTTGAAGCAATGTCACAAACAGTGTCCTCAAGTGGCGAATCACATTCCGTCACAGCCAAATAAGAATCAGTGGGCTTATAATCATAATACCCATTGTCTTCACAACGATGACGTAGAAACCAAATTCTTTTATTGTTCCAACAGTTGAATGGCTGACCCGGCTCCTCCTCCCAAAACAATCTAAAACCACGAAAATACCAATCTCGTAGCAGTAAACTAAAATCACGCTTAGGATTCTTTTCAATCATACCAGGATATGTATTCTCCCACTGATTGCACTTATTATAGTGGCAATTGGAGCATAGGTGCCCTCTAGGATGAGAGTCACACACCTCGTCAAGACAGGAATTACAACCTTCAATTTGTACAGCATATCCTCTATGTAATTTACACGGGTTGCATAATCTGCACTTTTCATCATACTCATCAATCATTGTGCAATTCTCACATGATGACCAGCTGCCCAGTGTGTACATGCATAGTGGACATGTATGGAACATTTTTTCGTCTGTTGACACTCTCACTGCCACAATGAAACTTAGCTACCAACAACAACAAATTGAGTGGGATAGAGAGAGAGAGAGAGGAGTAAATCATCCTTGAACACCATCTTTCTCATGAAAAAAAGCCCTAAATTTCTAAACTAGTGTTTAAAAGCATATCCACAATATCATTTTGCCGTGTCGTGATTAATATATCAATAAATTGTGTAAATGCATTTGGACCACAATGTAGAAGCTTCATGCAATAGTCTAATGATGGAGAATCAGTTTTCATTAGATCGACAAGCATTCCCTGAGAAAATATCTTCCTTTGAATAGACAGCTCTAGAAAATCATCATCTAGAATCAAACGTTTTTCCATAAACACTAGATTCCCCATGATTCGCTCTTTCTCAAATCTATCCATTTATTAGAGTCCTAACACTCTCACAACCAACTTCAGACTAACCAGAATTTTTTTTCTACTCTAAAAATATACGGTAGTCTACTATAGAAAGAAAAATATCATTGATTTAGAAACAATTTTATTGAGCATAATTACAACAATAAAAATCACTGATTCAATTTGTTTTCATCAATATATTTCACTAGTGCATCTAATGCTGCCTGAAGTCTATTTATATGCACAATATTAAGTTTCGCAGCAAAACATAATTGCTCCTCCATTTTAAATTTGCTCAATGATATCACATATCTAGCAAACATATCATCCCATTCAAGGCATAGTCTACAGCCCCCTGTTATTTCCACAGCCACGTTTGGTACTCGTATATCTTTGATGCTGCAGGCTCCGCCATCAACCTCCAATAGTGTAAATGCTCCAATCATTTTCTCTACTAATATCCTCTCAAATAAACTATTCTCTCTGAATTCAATTCTCTTACTAATATGAATTGCAATGAAAATCACTCCTTTTATTCGGATCCAATTACTAGTCAAGTTATCGTATATGGAGTAACCTCCGCTCTCTCTGATTGGCCCTAAAAAATGGGTGTTGCCTCAAAAACCAGTCTGGCTGCGTTATACAATCTCAATTATACTTTCAAAACGTGTTTGTTCACTTTATAGGTATATAATATAAAAGGATTGGTCGCTTTTTGCAATGTGCACGTCAAACTGCACTGTATATTCTTGTAGGCGTGAATGTAGGCGTGAAATCTTATACACCCTTACTACTAAGGCATAATTTTCAAAACTAGAAAAATCAGAAGTCTAAACTAGTAGAGAAAATGGTTTGCCACCTCGGTTATACTATGAAGTGGTTCAGCCCACTGGAAGTAGACATTGTCTATAAAAGCCCCTTTTAATAACTGTTCAGCCAATTGACCAAAATTGTTCAGCTCTCTTCTTTGTGTCACCTACCCACAGTCTGTGGATAAGATTGATGCGTACGTGATGGAGCTGATTTATGCTCCAATAACGTTGAAATCAGCAACAGCATTATTGCAACATTCACTGAATATTGTAGATATATCCTTTTGATAACCTCGATGCACATAGCTACTTTGATTTTGTTAATCTTCCCCTGGACATTCCCATGTATTCACAACTGAATACCCTTAGCCGATCCTGAGGAACTGCCGGTATACCCTTTGGACATCCTAGATACACATAACGTCCCTTTTATTAAGTTCAACATCCGCCTCAGCATTCCCTGCAAGTTTCTGCAGGGAATGCTGAGGCCGTTTCTGCGATATTGCAGATATGCAATATTTCATTACATATCGCATATGCAATGAAAATGCACCGCTTTTTCACTGCATAATGAGAAACTGACCAGAAAAATATTGAGAAAAAATTTTTAGATCCGTTAACACGGATCTGAAAAATGAGAATGCATCGCTTACTCAAACATTTTTTTCCTCCCTTCCTAGTGGCGTTTTTCTTCTACCAAAATCGAAGCCGTTTTCTTATGTGCGTAGCTCGGGCTCCACTTCCGATCTCGACTTCGTTCAAACGGGAGCCCACCAGATGCAGGGCACTATTGTTAACCTTTAAAGCGACATCCCAACAAGCGATCCCTTAAGTTTGCAGTGTCGACTTACCTATTCCCTGCCTCTTCATGTGCGAGAGCCTAAGGGACTTTTTAAGCCTTTCTGGAATCGTCTTGATCGCTCTCTATATCAGAGAACAGTGGATTCTATGTTGTAGAAAATCCGGATTCCGTTTCATCTTTTATGTAAATCCATAAACGGGATCACTTGCGATTTAGATTTTTACTTAGCGGAATTAGTTCATTCAAACAAGGTCGCTGCTTCAGTCTCTCTTCCTTTAGCCAAAATTCGAGTTGGGACACGTAAAGAAGGGTGGAGTGAAGACGACGACGTTGAACTTTAGAGTGCTAAACATTGACACAGGTTCTTATTCCATATTTGGGCAGACTCTGGTTATCCAAGGTCAGGTAGTTTATTTCAAATCGTCAAATATACGAAGCCTGTATTTAGAAATACTGTGCGGCAATGGAAACGGCGTCAAATCTGCATTCTTTCGTGGGATATTATAAATAACCCCCAGCTGTTGTGGCGTCACATGTCAAAACGTTCTGATTTCATATTTGGGCCGACTGCGGTTATCCAAGGTCAGGTAGTTTATTTCAAATCGTCAAATATACGAACCCTGTATTTAGAAATACTGTGCGGCAATGGAAACGGCGTCAAATCTGCAATCTTTCGTGGGATATTATAAATAACCCCCAGCTGTTGTGGCGTCACGTGACAAAACTTAGCTCGTCTTCTTCATCTGAGGACAATCTGATTGATTTAGTCTTTTAGGAAAGACATTTTTCCACTTTTTTTCTGACGATCCACCTCCTTTTGAGACTATATTTTGATTTATACCTTTGGTTCATTTTGCAAAGTTAGACCATGCTAAAAACTATATCACCATTACGCCGGCACTTATTCAGAAACATATTCACCGTCTTAGCCAGGTAAAGCATTGGGTTCAGACGGCCTGCAACTCGAACATCTGATATACGGGACAGTAAAATTGTTTGAACATCTTGCTGTTTTATTCCAGTCTTGTATCGCCCACCAGCATATTCCTAATGCGCTAAGTGAAGATCTAGTAGCGTGCATTTAAAAAAAAAATAAAGAACAGAAATCCTGTGACGCATATAGACCGATTACTGTATATTCAACAATTGGCAAGTCTCTTGAGAAGCTTTTCTAAAATGAAATTAGCACGAAATGTGATCATGGCGACAAACAATTTGGTTTTCGGGAAGGAGTTGGCCTGTAGAACGCCAATGCAACTTTTCTAGCAATTCTTGAAAGGCATAAAAAGGCAAAATGTAACCTCTACGTTTGTGCCACTGACATTTCAAAGGCTTTTGACTCCGTTCTTCACTCTCAAGCAATTCTGTCTCTCTTCAGAAGGGGAGTTAATCCATTTGTTTGTACCTACTTGTGGCAGCGGTATCAGAAACCCTCAATCTGGATACGTTTGTAAGGTACTGTTAGTAATCGTATTCGTGTGCACCGTGGTGTTAAGCAAGGTTCTGTTCTTAGTCAGGCAATATTTAATAACTCTATTAGAGTAGTCACTCAACAGATTCCACCACACTTAATTGAGCCATATATCGACGCAAGTCGCTTCACATATGCCGATGACATTTTTTTCTTGGCTGATCATCTTGGGGCACTCCAGAACGCCGTTGACGTTGTTTGTTCCGGACTGAAAGTATTCGGTCTTTCAGTTGCTGCTTCCAAAACCGAGTTTCTTGTCTTTGGCCTGGAGATCTCCTCTGATGATACAATCCATGTTGGTCCCCCCACAATCTCATCTTCCACTTCACTTAGGTTTTTAGGCCTTCCATTTGGAACTTCAGTTAGATCCACTAGGTAGCTTATAATTGATTCTTTGAAAGAAAAACTAAGAAAATCTTACGGTCTTCTCGCCAGGGTAAATCGTCAATTTGATAAGAGAACCCTTGGTCGGCTATATAATGCTTTTTTTACACACTTGTGTTGTTTTTATACCGTTTAGGAACTTTTTCTTTAGGTTCCACAAGTATTTTCTTAGTATTCCCATT
>JAQQPU010002382.1:0-19644 GCA_029168905.1 Artemia sp. Kazakhstan ARC1039 | reverse complement strand
GTCCATTTTCAACTGACTTGCCTTCCATCAAATGCCTAGCGTCGCTACTTATCAAATCTTATAAAGTTTGACCCATGTACTAAAGCATGAAGAAGACAACGGAAAAAGGGTTGATTCAGCAAAATTTATGGAATGTGCAGAAGAGAGCGAGAGTGAGTGAGAAGAGCGGTATAGGTGCCAGCAGGCCTAAAGGCCTTAAAATGCTGGGGGCGAGTAGCTCAAGTATCCGCACTTCCCACAACACATCAGTAGAATTAAGTAATTTGACAGGGAGAACCCGTTGTTAGCTGATTGGAGGATATTTTTATTTCTATCTGAAGATAATTTTATTGAATCAAATGGGTGATAGGACTATTTTGGTAGTCCATATACCCTTATACAAGTTTTGGAACTGGAACTGGATGCTGAATGAGTGTTTAAAGGTTAAAGTTGTCAGGATTTTTTTTTTTTAATTTAATTTTTGTATGTGTCCTTTTTTTTCCTTTTAATTTTCTTATGCTCCTCTTTAGTGTATATTTGTTGTGTACAAAGGGTAACAATAAACTATTATCATATACTCTTTCGACAACCTGGATGGAAGATCTTAAGCCGAACTGGCCAGCCATGCCATGACAAAAACTAACAAAGAGAGAAAAAAACTCAATGAAAAAACGACAAACGAAACTGCGGCCAGTAAGTGGGGTGCGTAAGATTCCGTGTTATTGTGAGACGTTTTATATTGGTAGAACTCACCAACAATTTCTTGAAAGATTTATTGAGCATCGCAATTCAGTAGAAAAAACCCTACAATTAAGCAAACCTCCTGAAACTTTTGTGTCAGCTGTAGCATAAAATATTTTCTTTCAACCTAATCATATTGTACAATTTGATGATGCCACGGCCATTTCTAATGATAGAGGTTTTTCTCAGTGGGCGAGGGAGGCTGTAGAAATAAAAAACATATGTTTGCTAATCTTTCGATAAATAGGGACACGGGAAATTTAAATATTGACTCAATTTATGATAATCTTTTGAAAAGTGAACCAATAGTCAATAAGGGAATTAAGATTTTAAATAATAACCAGGGGACTATTTTACCTACTAGACCAAAACGAGTTGCTTCAGTAATAGCTAACAAGAGGATTATTTCGCAACAGAATAATCAACTTAATTTCAATTATTATATTTTTACCTCAGTTGCTTTGGTGTTTTCATCGAAGTAACTCTAATAGCTTCTTTTCCCTACGTGGATCAGTAGCGACAATTGTATTTTATTGGTGGTGGTTTTAATTGTTTTTAGTCTAGTTTTTTATCTTCGTTTCTTTTGTGCTGAAGACGCCTAATCTGGATAAAGGCGAAATATCCGCGTTTGTTTTAGTTTTTCATCTTTTCTCTCTACTGGCCGCAGTCTCATTTGTCATTTTTTCTCTCTTTGTTAGTTTTTTTGACAGCCTGGAAGCACGCGGTGTCTTTTTATTCATCTCAACATCCCCAGCTACGTTCTCCAATAGTTTCAATGCAATATCCTTAACCGTTTTCGAGATATTTCTGGCACGCCCTTTTGATAACCTGGGTGAACATAGTATCTTTTGATTTAATTCAAACTCAATATTCGCTAAGAGTTTTAGCTTAAAACCCTTAGCCATTCTCTGGAGATACTACAGATATGCCCCTTTGACAGACTGGATGCATATATTGTCTTTTGATTTAGTTCAACATTTCCTGAAAGTTTTAATACCCTTAGCCATTCCCTGGGTATTGCACAAGCCCCCTCTTTCTCATTATAAAATACATGTTTAAACAATTGTCAATTTGCATTATTTACGGTCCTCGTCCGGGGCCTGTGGTGTTCCCGTCATCCCCGGAGGAATATATATTTAATTCGACTACTATGGTTAAATTTTTTGTCTCAAAATTTCGATCTGATAACTTTGTAGGCTGCAAGGGTGGGGGAGTGGCAGCATAAGAGGGCAAGAGAGGGAGGTTGGTTGCCCTGCAATCACTTTTGAATCTGAAAAAACTAAAACTTTCAATTTTCAATCGAATGAGCCCCTTCTGAAGTTTCTATGACTCCCCCTTCCTTATGAAGTGACTCTAAGAAAAAAAAACAATATATTGAAGGCTCAGGGCTTTTTACTACAGACAACGCCCGGAATGTAGACCAACGCTACTACTTTCATAGTTTTTTTTTATCTATTTAGATCAGCTGTCTGTAGCCCAGTAACAGATTTAGATGAAAATAAGAAACTTTTTTCTTGTATGGTATCATAAACCGGATAGAATTCCTCTGAATTGTGAAATTTCTCACTAAGTTCGGATTTTTTTTTAGCGTTTGTAATAGTATAAATTGGAAGCAAGATGAAATTGTACTAATTCCGCAAGTAAGCTTCTCAGAGATCATGTAATTTTTTGACTCAAATAGAATTTAGAATTATCTCTGTAAGACCCAAGACCTGAAATAGAAAATTATGCCATCTGAATTTCAATGAAATCATTTTGAAGACGGGATTCAGACAAGCATAAATTCCGAAATCTCATTTTTGGTAAAAAATTTCGATTTTGATTCATTTGTCTTAAGTTTCGGATGCATATAAAGCTGAGGTCCAGAATCAAATTAAATAAATAATCTATCTCATAGGAAAGAATGCGACTTATTTTAGTTTTCTTTTTTGTAAGGAATGGATTTTGATTCCCGACCGCCGTTTAACATTCATTACATCAGTTTTGCTGCAACTTAGTTCAATAAAGTGTGACATTTTGTTTTAACTGTACAACGACGTGCTATACTTGGAAAATAATTCACCAATTATACAGGTCATCTTTCGAAATATCATGCATATCTTTCTTGTTATTATTTACTGCTAGCTATCCATAAAGAAAAGTTAAAACGTGCCTTATTGACATTTGAAAATAGACACAAGTGAAGGCTTATCATATTATCAAAGCTTATATCCTGGAGATGGATAGAAATCTGAATTGAATAATGTCCTACACAATGTGTTTGCAGGTGGATTTTGTGAGTTCAGTTTGCCTCTGGGTGAAGAAAGTAATAGTTTTCTCCAAGTCGAATGAATTACCTGAAGGATGTCATCTAGGCTAATAAGATGAGAAGTGAATGGAGTGGTTTGAATAATAAAGAACGACATAAAGTTGAGGTGTATTTTCTCAGTGCTTCGCGAACACTTTTTCTCTTAAATGCTCTGGAGTAGACTCATAAATCATATTGTGAATACACAAAAAATGTTCTACATCCTGTCTTGTCCGGCTTAGAGGTTCTCAATTGGTATTTTAGCAGACATTAATTGTCGTCGAAGGGTGCTGAGGTTGGGGTAGCATGCACCTTGATTCTTCCATTCAGGGCTGTCCCTCCCAAGGAATGACTCCTTGGGACTTTCTCTAAGATCTTAAGATTTCTTTAGAAGTATTTTTTAAGAGCCTAAAGACTTTAGTGTAAAGAGAGAGGGATGAAAAAGAAGCATCCCTCTCATACACAGAATAATTTCTGTTCGTTTTAAGTTTTAATGTTACTCCTTACTTTCAGTTAGAAAACTTTATTTCAATGTATTTTCTTAGTTTTTCAAATAACGCCAAATCCGCTGATTCCCCCTTTATGAAAAATTCCCTCCCCACACGAAAAATTCCTCTATGAAAATTGCTACCACGCAAAATACCCCCTCCCCCTGAACACTTTCCACCGCATAATTCCATACTCGATGAAAATTTCCTCTCTGAAAATTTCTTGCAGACTATTCGCCTTGAAAAATCCTCCACAGCATACTTTCATTTGAAAAAGACATACATTTCTGATCGTTTTTCAAATTATGCCAAAATTTCCCTTCCGTGAATTTTTTTTTTCAGAAATCTCCCTCCTCAATGGAAAGTTGCTCACGCGTAAAATTTCCCCATGGAGAATTCCTCTCAAGGATAATTCCAATACGGAGTTTCTTCTGCGGAAATCCTCACCCCCCCAACGGCAACATTCTCCGGACAATTCCAAACCTGCTGAAAATTTCCCTAGGAACATCTCCATGTGTAAAATTGAGTCGGCAAAGAGAAAGTAAGATTAATAAAAAGAATTTCGCATAGAAATCCTGGCCAATTCCCCCAGTGTGAAGTTTTCCCTGGAAATTTATCCCCTTCCCACGGAAAATTCTACCGTTTAAAATCTCTCCCACAAAAAGTTTCTGCATACTTCCCAATATCAAATACTACAAGTAAACAATGGGGAAATTTCATGACTTACAGCCCTTTCCCCAATGTCTGTGTGGGGTAACGTTATCCCCAATGGTACAGTTATTAGTAGTGGGAGGGGTAAAGGTCGAGGACGTACATCGTATAAACCAACCAGAACAGGTTATATACGGAAAAAAAGTTGTATGCAATACTGGACGAACATCTTACAAAGCATTCAGAACACGATCCGGCTATTATTCCAAATTTAAAAAAAATCTGTACATGTGTAGGTCAATGATCCAAATTATGAAGTACTTCCAGTACGGCAAAGCATTCAAATTGCCTGAAAGGTCTTAACTAAGGATATCCAAATAAAACCAAATAACAATAATAAAAATAATTCTTTTTATTTGGAATGAATGAAAAAGGTAAAGGGTTGAAATTGCTTACCAACTAAAGGCAAGTCTGGGGGATTGCTGACTTTCACGACAGATTACATAAATGTCAGAATGATTAGAATACATTCATCCTTCACAAGTCGATTGATTCGATTCACCTAACTTCACTTCTTGGCTGTAGTCACTATAATACATAAGTACCAAGTAAGGAGTTCGGCTAATATAAAATATTGTATGGTATTGGAGTATGCATAAAGTTGAAACTAATAAAGTCATAGGCGCCAAGAAAAGAGTTTTAATATATAAATCCAGAACAATCCTTCAAAATCCAGTACAATCCTTGGAAATCAAGTAGTGAGGTGGTTATGGATTTAAACCACCAAGGACCCTAACCATCAAGGACCCTAACCACCAAGGACCCTAACCACCAAGGACCCCAACCTCAAAGAGTTCCAATACCCCCTACCCTAGCTTTTTGGCCCTTCTCCCTTTTTTATAATAGTTTTTTTCAAGTTTAGTTCTTTTTAACTTTTATTTTTAATTTTTTATATTTTTTTAACAAAAATTTTTTCAACTTTTTTCAAATGTATTAAAATAACATAAAATATACTTGAAGAAAAATTAAATTTAATATTTTCAAAAGACAAATTGGGAATGATACAGATAGGATAGTCGTGATTTTTACTATTAGAAAAATAAAGTTTGTAATGGCACTTTTTTTGGACTGATTTTTTTTTTACTTGGAGATTATTCAACTTTTTTTTATTTATCCGGCTGTACCAATGGTACTCTATGGCTGCTCATCCACATTACGTGGCTGTACCAGTGGTACTCTGTAGCTGGTTATCGACTCTACCATCGGTTGAAACGTAAGACTTAGGATACTTTTGTAGTGTTGTGTCGTGGTTTGTTTTGGTAGTGTTACCTCTGTTGGTGTCTCAAAGTGCATTTTGGAATAATTTCGTTTGAAATGTATGACTTATTTTTGTAGTGTTGTGTCTTGATTTATATTGTAAATGTTACCGCTGTTGATGTTTTAAAGTACATCTTATTTTTTCGTCTGAAAAGTATGACATAGGATATTTTTGTAGTGTTGTGTCGTGGCCTATCTTGTCAATGTTACCGCTGTTGATGTTTCAAAGTGTATTTTGGAGTTTTTTCGTTGGAAACGTATGACTTAAGATATTTTTAAAGTGTTGTGACGTGGTTTATATTGCCAGAGTTACCCATGTTGATGTTTCAAAGTGCATTTTGGATTTTTTTTTTTTTTGCATGAAACGTATGACTTAGGATACTTTTTGTAGTGTGGTGTCATGGTTTATCTTGTCAGTGTTACATTCTATTGATGTTTCAAAGTGAATCTTGGAATTTGCTCGTTTGAAACGTATGACTTAGGATATTTTTGTAGTTTTGTGTCGTGATTTATCTTGTCAGTGCTACATTCTGTTGATGTTTCAAAGTGCATTTTGGAATTTTTCGTTTGAAACGTATGACTTAAGATATTTTTGTAGTGTTGTGTCGTGGTTTACCTTTTCAGTGTTACCTCTCTTGTTGTTCCAAAGTGTATTTTGGAATTTTTTCTTTTGAAACGTACGACTTGGGATATTTTTCATAGTGTTGTGTCGTGGTTTATCCTTTCAGTGTTACCTCTGTTGATGTTCAAAAGTGCATTTTGGAATTTTTTCGTTTGAAACGTAAGACTTAAGATATTTATGTAGTGTTGTGTCGTTATTTATCTTGGCAATGTTACCTCTGTTGATGTTTCAAAGTATATTTTGGAATATTTTCGATTGAAATATATGACTTGGGATATTTTATAGAGTTGTTGTCGTGGTTTATCTTTTCAGTGTTATCGCTGTTGATGTTTCAAAGTGCATTTTGAAATTTTTTCGTTGGAAACGTATAACTTGGAATGTTTTTAATATTGTTGTGTCGTGGTTTATCTTTTCAGTGTTACATCTATTGATGTTTAAAAGTGTATTCTGGGAAATTTTCGTTTGAAACGTATGACTTAAGATATTTTTTTAGTGTTGTGTCGCGGTTTATCTTGTAAGTGTTACCTATGTTGATGTTTCAATGTGCATTTAGGAATTTATTCGTTTGAAATGTATAACTTGGGATATTTTTGTAATGTTCTTTCGTGATTTATCTTCTCACTGTTACCTCTGTTGATGTTCCAAAGTGCATTTTGGAATTTTTCGTAGGAAACGTATGACTTTGGATACTTTTGTAGTGTTGTGTCATGGTTTATCTTGTCAATGTTACCTCTATTGATGTTTCAAAGTGCATTTTGGGATTTTTTCGTTTGAAAAGTATGGCTTAGGATTTTTTGTAGTGTTGTGTCGTGGTTTATATTGTCAGTGTTACCTCTGTTGATGTTTCAAAGTGCATTTAGGAATTTATTTTTTTGAAGCTTATGACTTAGGATATTTTCTTAGTGTTGCTTCATGATTTATCTTGTTGGTGCAACCACTGATGATGTTTCAAAGTACATTTTGGCGTTTTTTCGCGGGAAATATAAGACATAGGATATTTTGTATAGTGCTGCATCGTCGTTTATCTTGTCAGTGTTACCACTGTTGATGTTTCAAAGTGCATTTTAGAATTTGTTTCGTTTGAAACGTATGACTTAGGATATTTATGTAGTGTTGTGTCATGATTTATCTTGTCAGTGTAACCACTGGTGATGTTTCAAACTACAATTTGAAATTGTTTTCATGGGAAACGTACGACAAAGGATATTTTTGAAGTTTCGTGTCGTGACTTATCATGTCAATATTATCTCTCTTGATGTTTCAATTTTTGTATATTTTTGTAGTGCTGCCTCGTGGTTTATACTGCCAGTGCTACCTTTATTGATGTTTCAAAGTGCATTTTGGATTTTTTCAGTTTGAAACGTATGACTTGTGATATTTTTTTAGTGTTGTGTCGTGGTTTATCCTTTTCAGTGTTATCACTGTTGATGTTTCAAAGTGCATTTTGGAATTTTTCGTTTGAAACATATGACTTGAGATGTTTTTATAGTGTTGTGTCGTGGTTTATCTTTTCACTGTTACCTCTATTAATGTTTCAAAGTGTATTTTGGGATTTTTCGTTTGAAGCGTATGACTTAGGATATTTTTTGTAGTGTTGTTTCGGGGTTTTTCTTGACAGTGCTACCGCTATTGCTGTTTCGAAGTGCATTTTGGAATTGTTCTTCGTTTTAAACATATGACTTAAGATATTTTTGTAGTGTTGTGTCGTGGTTTACCTTTTCAGTGTTACCTCTCTTGTTGTTTCAAAGTGTATTTTGGAATTTTTTCGTTTCAAACGTACGACTTGGGATATTTTTCATAGCGTTGTGTCGTAGTTTATGCTTTCAGTGTTACCTCTGTTGATGTCCAAAGTGCATTTTTGAATTTTTTCGTTTGAAACGTAAGACTTAAGATATTTATGTAGTGTCGTGTCGTTGTCTATCTTGGCAATGTTACCTCTGTTGATGTTACAAACTATATTTTGGAATATTTTCGACTGAAACGTATGACTTGGGATATTTTTATAGAGTTGTTGTCGTGGTTTATCTTTTCAGTGTTATCGCTGCTGATGTTTCAAAGTGCCTTTTGAAATTTTTTCGTTTGAAACGTATAACTTGGGATGTTTTTAATATTGTTGTGTCGTGGTTTATCTTTTCAGTGTTACATCTATTGATGTTTCAAAGTGTATTGTGGGATTTTTTCGTTTGAAACGTATGACTTAGGATATTTTTGTAGTGTTGTGTCGCGGTTTATCTTGTCAGTGTTACCTATGTTGATGTTTCAACGTGCATTTAGGAATTTATTCGTTTGAAACGTATAACTTGGGATATTTTTGTAATGTTCTTTCGTGATTTATCTTCTCACTGTTACCTCTGTTGATGTTCCAAAGTGCATTTTGGAATTTTTCGTAGGAAACGTATGACTTTGGATATTTTTGTAGTGTTGTGTCATGGTTTATCTTGTCAATGTTACCTCTATTGATGTTTCAAAGTGCATTTTGGGATTTTTTCGTTTGAAACGTATGGCTTAGGATTTTTTGTAGTGTTGTGTCGTGGTTTATCTTGTCAGTGTTACCTCTGTTGATGTTTCAAAGTGCATTTAGGAATTTATTTTTTTGAAGCTTATGACTTAGGATATTTTTTTAGTGTTGCTTCATGATTTATCTTGTTGGTGCAACCACTGACGATGTTTCAAAGTACATTTTGGCGTTTTCGCGGGAAATATAAGACATAGGATATTTTGTGTAGTGTTGCATTGTGGTTTATCTTGTCAGTGGTACCACTGTTGATGTTTCAAAGTGCATTTTGGAATTTGTTTCGTTTGAAATGTATGACTTAGGATATTTATGTAGTGTTGTGTCATGATTTATCTTGTCAGTGTAACCATTGTTGATGTTTCAAACTACATTTTGAAATTGTTTTCGTGGGAAACGTACGACATAGGATATTTTTGAAGTTTCGTGTCGTGACTTATCTTGTCAATATTACCTCTCTTGATGTTTCAATTTTTGTATATTTTTGTAGTGCTGCCTCGTGGTTTATACTGCCAGTGCTACCTTTGTTGATGTTTCAAAGTGCATTTTGGATTTTTTTTCGTTTGAAACGTATGACTTGTGATATTTTTTTAGTGTTGTGTCATGGTTTATCCTTTTCAGTGTTATCGCTGTTGATGTTTCAAAGCGCATTTTGGAATTTTTTCATTTGAAACATATAACTTAGGATGTTTTTTTATAGTGTTGTGTCGTGGTTTATCTTTTCAGTGTTACCTCTATTAATGTTTCAAAGTGTATTTTGGGATTTTTTGTTTGAAGCGTATGACTTAGGATATTTTTTGTGGTGTTGTTTCGGGGTTTATCTTGACATTGCTACCACTATTGCTGTTTCAAAGTGCATTTTGGAA
Organism: Artemia sp. Kazakhstan ARC1039; assembly: GCA_029168905.1. NCBI lineage: Eukaryota > Metazoa > Arthropoda > Branchiopoda > Anostraca > Artemiidae > Artemia > Artemia sp. Kazakhstan ARC1039. Next base: position 10,181 of record JAQQPU010002382.1, on the reverse strand, counting down.
TTGTTTTTCGTTTGAAACATATGACTTAGGATATTTTTTGTAGTGTTGTGTTGTGGTTTATCTCGTCAGTGTTACTTCTGTCGATGTTTCGAAGTGCATTTTTGGAATTGTTTCGTTTGATACGTATGACTTAAAATATTTTTGTAGTGTTGTATGTTACCTCTGTTGATGATTCGAAATGCATTTTGGAATAATTTTTTCGTTTGAAACGTATGACTTGGTATATTTTTGTAGTGTTGTGTCGTGATTTACCTTGTCAGTGTTACATTCTGTTGATGTTTCAAAGTGCATTTTCGAATCTTTTCGTCAAACGTATAAATTAGGATATTTTTGTAATGTTGGGTTTTATCTTGTCAGTTTTACCTCTGTTGATGTTTCAAGCCCATTTTAGAATTTTATTTTTCGTTTAAAACATCTGACTTGGAATATCCTTATAGTGTTGTGTCGTAGTTTATTTTCTTAGTGCTATCTCTATTGATGTTCCAAAGTGCGTTTTGGAATTTTTTTGTTTGAAACGTATGATTTCGGATATTTTTGTAGTGTTGTGTCATGTTTTATCTTGTCAATGTTGCCTCTATTGATGCTTCAAAGAGCATTTTGGGATTTTTTTCGTTTGAAATGTATGACTTAGGATATTTTTTGTAGTGTTGTGACGTGTTTATCTTGTCAGTATTACCTCTGTTGATGTTTTAAAGTCCAGTTTGGAATTTTTTCATTTAACACGTATGACTTAGGATATTTTTGTAGTGTTGTTTCGGGGTTTATCTTGAAAGTGCTACCTCTATTGCTGTTTCAAAGTGCATTTTGGAATTGTTTTTCGTTTGAAACATATGACTTAGGATATTTTATGTAGTGTTGTGTTGTGGTTTATCTCGTCAGTGTTACCTCTGTCGATGTTTCGAAGTGCATTTTTGAAATTGTTTCGTTTGATACGTATGACTTAAAATATTTTTGTAATGTTGTTTCGTGATTTATCTAATCACTGTTACCTCTGTTGATGATTCGAAGTGCGTTTTGAAATAATTTTTTCGTTTGAAACATATGACTTGGTATATTTTTTTAGTGTTGTGTCGTGATTTACCTCGTCAGTGTTACATTCTGTTGGTGTTTCAAAGTGCATTTTGGAATTTTTTCGTTTGAAACGTATAACTTAGGATATTTTTTCAATGTTGTGTTTTATCTTGTCAGTTTTACCTCTGTTGATGTTTCAAGCCCATTTTGGAATTTTATTTTTCGTTTAAAACATCTGACTTATAGTGAATATTCTTATAGTGTTGTGTCGTAGTTTATCTTTTTAGTGCTACCTCTATTGATGTTTCAAAGTGCGTTTTGGATTTTTTTTTGAAACGTATGATTTCGGATATTTTTGTAGTGTTGTGTCATGGTTTATCTTGTCAATGTTACCTCTATTGATGCTTCAAAGAGCATTTTGGGATTTTTTTCGTTTGAAATGTATGACTTAGGATATTTTAAGTAGTGTTGTGACGTGTTTATCTCGTCAGTATTACCTCTGTTGATGTTTTAAAGTCATGTTTGGAATTTTTTCATTTGAAACGTATGACTTATGATATTTTTGTAGTGTTGTATCGCGATGTATCTTGTCACTGTTACGTCTGCTGGTGTTTCAAAGTGCATTTAGGAATGTATTCGTTTGAAACGTATGAATTAGGATATTTTTGTAACATCGTTTCACGATTTATTTTCTCACTGTTACCTCTGTTGATGTTTTAAACAGCATTTTGGGATATTTTCGTAGGAAACGTATGAATTATGTTATTTTGTGTAGTGTCGTGTCGTGATTTATCTTGTCAGTGTAACCGCTGTGGATGTTTCGAAGTAAATTTTGGAATTCTTCAGTGGGAAACGTATGACATAGGACATTTTTGTAGTTTTGTGTCGTGGCTAATCTGTCAATTTTAACTCTCTTGATGTTTCAAAGTGCATTTTGGAATTTTTTCGTTGGAAACGTATGACCTGGGATATCTTTATAGCGTTGCGTCGTGGTTTACCTTTTCACTGTTACCTCTGTTGATGTTTCAAAGTGTATTTGGGAATTTATTCGTTTGAAACATATGACTTAGGATATTTTTGTAGTGTTGTGTCGCGATTTATCGCGACGCGATTTATCGTGTTACCTTTGTTGATGTTTCAAAGTGCATTTCCAAATTTTTCGTTTTAAACGTATGACTAAGGATATTTTTTGAAGTGTTGTGTCGTGATTTATCTTGTCACGGTTACCTCTGTTAATGTTTCAAAGTGCATTTTGGAATTGATTCGATTGAAACGTATGAATTAGGATGTTTTTGTAATGTTGTTTCGTAATTTTTCTTCTCACTGTTACCTCTGTTGATGTTTCAAAGTGGATTTTGAAAATGTTTCGTAGGAAACGTATGACTTGAGATATTTTGTAGTGTTTCGTCGTGGCTTATCCTTTCAGTGTTATATTCTGTTGATGTTTCAAAGTGAAGAGATATAGAGGAAAATGAAAAAGTTTGTGATACCTTGGATGTGAAGGAAGATTTTTTTTGTGAGGAGGAATTAGTGACAGTACTAAAAGGACTAAAAAATAATAAGGCTCCAGGTACTGATAGGGTGGTAAATGAGTTTCTTAAATATGGTGGCTCTGAGGTTAGAAACAAGTTACTGAAGATTATGAATATGATTTTTGAAAAAGAAGAAGTACCTAAAGGTTTTAGGAAAACCTTAATTAAGCACTTTATAAGAAAGGTGATAAAAGTGAGTGTGGTAATTATCGACGGATTAGTCTGGTCTCAGTAGGTAGTAAATTACTTAGTAATATGATACTTTTTAGACTGAGAGATGTCGTAGACAGTTTTAAGAGAAGAACAGGGCGGTTTTAGAAAAGGTAGAGGATGTGTCGACCAAATTTTAACTCTTAGGTTAATAATTGAGAAGTGCCTGAGTTATCAAACACCTTTGGTCCTCAGTTTTATAGATTATGAGCAAGCGTTCGATTCTGTTGATAGAAGAGTTTTAGTAAAGGTTTTATCCTTGTATGGTATACCAGACAAATACATTAAAGTGATTAGTGCTATGTACGAGAATAACACTGCTGCGGTTGAGGTAGGAAATGAGGTTAGCAGCTGGTTTTGTATTAAATCAGGAGTTAAGCAGGGTTGTTTTCTATCCCCCTTTATATGGATTATTTTGATAGACTTTGTCTTAAGGAGCACAGAAAAGGCAATGGGAGACCACGGAATCAAATGGGGAGGAAAAAGTCTCCTGGACTTAGATTACGCTGATGATTAAGCATCCTAGATGAAAGTGTGAGCAAAATGAATGAAGTTTTAGAGGTTTTGCGAGTTTAGGGTGCTAAAATAGGTTTAAAAATTAATGTTAAAAAGGCTAAGTCACTAAGGCTAAGTATAAGTGAAGATGAAAAGGTGAAGTTGGGTAATGAAAAGATTGATCAGGTGGAGAGCTTCACTTAGGTGGAGAGCTTCACTTACCTTGGTAGTATTATAAGTAAAGATGGTTGGGGCAGTGAATATGTCAAAAGTAGAATAGCCAAGGCTCAAGGTGTTTTTTCAGTTAAAAAAAAGTTTGGAACAATAGGATGATAAGCCAGCAAACCAAGATTAGAATATTAGAAGCTAAAGTGATGACAGTGGTCAGATATGGCTCTGAAGCATGGGGCTCCGAAGAGCGGATGCAGATTTGCTAGATGTTTTCCAGAGAAATCGCTTAAGGATTGTTCTGGGTACCCGGCTGACTGCTCGTATTTCGAACAATAGGCTATATGAAAAATGTGGTTCAATACCGCTCTCTAGGGCTATAATAAAGGAAAGGTTGAGGTGGCTAGGGCACGTTGTGCGGATGAAGGATGACATATTGCCGAATATTGTTCTTTTCGGCCAACCGTCTAGGGGTAAACGAAAAGCAGGTCTTCCTCGTCTGGGGTGGGAGGACGTTATAAAGAAAGATTTAAAGGGAATGGGAACTTCATGGGCGGGCGTAAAAAGGGAGGCTTTGAATAGATTGGGATGGAGGAGGAGCGTGCGTAGCTGTTTTGGCCTCAGGCGGCTAGGTGCTGCGGTGAGTTGTTAGTGGTAATAGTAGTAGTTTGAAACGCATGACCTGGGATATTTTTGTAGTGTTGTGTCGTGATTTATCTTGTCAGTGGTACATTCTGTTGATGTTTCAAAGTGAATTTTGGAATTTTTCGTTTGAAGCGTATGACTTAGGATATTTTTGTAGTGTTGTGTCGTGGTTTATCTTGTTAGTGTTATCTCTGTTGAGGTTTCAAAGTACATTTTGGAGTTTTTGCGTTTAAAACATATGACATAGGGTATTTTTGTAGCGTTGTGTCGTGGTTTATCCTGTCAATGTTACCTCTGATGATGTTTCGAGGTGCATTTTAGAATATTACTACATTTGAAATGTATGACTTAGGATATTTCTGTAGTGTTGTTTCGTAGTTTATCTTGTCACTGTTACCTCTCTTGAAGTTTCAAAGTACATTTTGGATTTTTTTTTCGTTTTAAACGTATGACTTAGTGAGAAGGAAATTGTGCGCTATACATTCAAAAAATCATAGATGGCAACACCTTTTCACTACCTCATTTGCTGCCATCGTTTCACCTCTTGTTATAGATGGCAGCACACCCGTTCAGACACAAGGTCATAGTAAAAGAGACATGCAAAAAGATAGGTTCATTTAATTTCACTTAGAGTGGCGCACCACAAAGCAGAGACGATGCTGGTGGAGGACTCCCAAAACACAAAAACTCACATTTGGCAGCATTAACTGAAAGGCCTAGTGCAGACAGTGCGGCTCAAAGAAGGTCAAAGTTGGCTATAAGATTTTGTTTTGTTCGGCTAAGAAGCAGAACATAATCAGCATAAGCAACATGACAGTAGAGATGCCTCAGGAGGTCCGATCAGTACAAAATTCGGTTATCAAAAGAACGTATCTCCGATCAGTACACCATATATGGGCATAGAACCACGTGGTTTATGGTTTTTGTCAGTGAGAATGAAAAAACAGGAATTTTGTCACATTTATGGATGTTTTCATGGATGGTTATGTGTGTTGGTCAATTTATTTGATGTTTTTCATGGATGGTTATGGATGTTTTATGGTTTTTGTCAGTGAGAATTTGAAAAACAGGAACTTTCTCACATTTATGTCTGTTTTTATAGTTTTTGTCAGTGAGAATGAAAAAACAGGAACTTTCTCACATTTATGTCTGTTTTCTTGGATGGTTATGTGTGTGGGTCGATTTATTTGATGTTTTTCATGGATGTCAACAGCAATTTATGGTTTTTGTCAGTGAGAATGGAAAAACAGGAACTTTCTCACATTTATGGTTGTTTTTATGGTTTTTGTCAGTGAGAATTTGAAAAACAGAAACTTTCTCACTTTAATGGATTATTGAGTCTAATGGGGGCAGGTCAATGACACTTCCTTCTTGTTGTTGCTCGATGCAAATGTCATGATCCAGAAATAGTATTTGTTGTTGTTGCTCGAGCCAAATGTTAAGAGTTTCCCGGAAACCGTTAGATCACGTGTTTCCTTCTCAGCCAATCAGAGGGCTTGCTTACATAGTAGCGGCGGTGGGAATATAAGGAAAGGATTTTTGCTATAGTTTTATTAGTCTGTGAATAGAATTCACTAAGTTTTTAGTTAGCAGTGTAATAACATGAGTGAACAAGTTGAGTTAGAAATATCCTTTTATTGCAACTGTTCTATTTGTAAAGGACATTTTCATGATTTTGAACATTCTCATGAACCTACTGCATGTTTAGACAGCATAGAGGCAGTGATAAAAGTGAAGAATCTGGAGGAAATGAGAAGAAAAATTATATGTGATACGGAGAGAAATTTATACCGATTGCAAGTAAGCTCACATAAAAGAAGGGTTGATATGACAGAAAAGGAAGATCGAAAGAAGAAGAGACTGGGAAAAGAGGACTTTCTCTATAGTGTAAAAGACAGCAGTGAAAACCCAATGAAAAATGTATATAGTGCAAGATATAACACTGAATATTACGATGAATATGTTCTAAGAGAAGAGAAAAAGTGGCCCTTTAAGAGACAACATAAGAGGTCATTCTACGAAATGGATTTTAAACAACGAAAACCGTGGTGGAAGAGTTCTCATATATGATTTAACGATAAATCTAATTATTGATATGCATAATGAGTTTTATATTATAATCATACAATAAATTTGATTGTACTATTTTTATTTTCTCATACTAGATATGTATAGAATAAGGATACCAGCAGAGACTTCTTTACATGAATAGTTCAGTTTTATTAGGAGAGTATTATCAGTACACAACCAAGTTTTCTATCAATGATAAAAAAATAAATGATTCTTCTAAATATTTTTATTCATTTGTCAAATCAATGTATATAACGCTTTTTAAATATAAAATATCATCATCATCATCATCAACCTCCTCCTCAATAGTAAGTTCCTCAATTTGAGGATGAGGTATTGTAATTATTTGTATGCTGTCATCTTCGTCACTGACTATTTCAATATTTCTCAAGGAGGGCATATCTACATATAGATGATCATCATCCTCGATACACATTCTTCCAGAAGGCCCTCTCCTCACTAGATCATCTGACGTGTAAGATAATCCTTCAGACGTATAGTAAACTTCCATTATATCATCAGCATCATCAATGCATATATCACACAAAAGAATTTCCTCCTCATGAGTGAGGTCCCACTCGCTCCATACATCCTAAAAGATTGAGAACACTATGATCAAATACTAGAGTTTACGGTCAAAAACCTGTATTAGTTCAGATTTTACGGGAATAGTTTATTTTCGAACCAAAAAAATGTATTTACCATAATTTTCTTACAAAAAACTAGAGTTCTGGTGCAGCGGTGAGTTGTAGTAGTAGTAGTAGTAGTAGTAGTAGTTGAACTAAAAATAACGACACTATTAAAATTTTAGATGAATTTATCTCTCTTTGGACAACTAAATACAGTAACAAGATATGATAGCGTCAACAAAGTGAAAATCCGCATAAGAACTCCAAACAGTTTCGAGTCATATTTTTCTAACAGTAAATGCTTTTAGAAATGAACTAAAATTAACATTCTACCTCACATAAACTTTTTTAGTAAGAATCTTTTAGGAATGATTGGGTGGAAATTTGAGCTATGTTAGCACATAGCAACAATAATTAGCAGCAGAAAACAATAATTATTTATTATTTTTCCAAGTACATAGAGATCCAGAATTTCTTAAGTGATTCTTTGATGCAAGGTGTTTCAGATTTAATTGAAAAAAACTTTTTCGATTGCTGACCAAAGGTCTGCGTTGCGCAGATACCAATATCCTAATTCAATGCCTTCGGTCGGGAGTGCAATGCGTGGTTGGGGGACAAATCATCTGACGTTTCCCGTGTTTTCCCCCCAGATTTCTCTAGGTACCCATTTAGAGCTGGGTCGACTGTGGCTGAGCTTACAGGGTCACGACATTTACCCCCATTCCAAACCAAACAAACAGCGAAACCAGGACTCAAACTCCTGACCACATATAAACTCATATGATTTCAAGTCTGAAGCACTAACCACTCGGCTGGGAATTGGAATGGGAAATCCCCCCCCCCACCCCTAAAAATGGAGCCCATGAAATCATGAAGAAGGTAAATACACTTATTTTCATAAGTATATGCCTTTGATGTTAATGAATTTATAATCAATTTTAGAAATTAATTAATTGAATTAGTATATTTGTATAAATGATTTTTAAACAATTTTTTATTTTGAACTCTTTCCACATAGCATATATTTTTCATAGTTAATAGGGGAGGGATACTGTCAGATATGGCACACTGAGATTCATAACTATAATGTCCTTATGAAAATAAGGCCCCACTTGACGGTTGTATATCTAATTTGGAATGGGGAGGGACTGATCTACAGAATTGATATTTTTATAGCCATAGAATAACTAGACACAAACATTCAGATTTTCCCACAGTTAAGGGGAGAGAAGTAAAGGTCAACTGTGAAGATATTTAGTCTAAGAAACTAGAATATAACGTTACAACCCTTCGCTAATAACTAGTGAAAACCAAGAACTCAAACGCAGATGGACTACTGTTCGCTATTTACTACATTGCAGCTACTACTGCAACCATGATAACTTGATAATCATTTCTAATTTTAACAATTCCTTGCATACATCTTTCAAACATAATAAACTCAGCCTTGGAGAGATTTGGGATTGAACATCAAATTAAACAAATGAGAGACAAACAAGGTTAAAATAATTTATCCCGAGCTTGAAAGATATAGCCTCCTTTGAAGTTGCAATCCTCTTTAAGAATCGACAGATTGTTAATGCTTAAACTTTTACGTTTCTTATAAATGTAATAAACAGGATTACTTAATATTTTTCAATATAACCATAATTTTCATGTCTAAAATTCATCAATTAGCCGGAAACTTGTTTTTTTTTTACATACGGGGCGAGATTTAATGTCCCTGGTAGAAGTCTATACAAGATTTAATGTCCTTGGTAAAAGCATACATGAGATTTAATGTTCTTGGTAAAAGCCTGTACGTAATTTAATGTCCAGTTTTTATAAAGGGGGGGGGGGGAATTAAGTGGTATTAATGAAAATGATGATAATCAACCGAAAACCGTCAACGAGAACACCGATTAACCATCACCAAAGTGTCACAATGCCGTCAGTGTGTCAACACCCCTCGGAAAATAGGGGGGTAATGGTCAACTGCGAAGATATTTAGCCTACAGAAAAAAATTGCTCATTGTTCCTTTAGTAGCCACACAATTAGACTAAAAATTATGATATTTATGCACAGTTTCAACTAACTACGGCTAAGTATGTTAAAGGTGAGCCATTTTCTTGCGAGAACACAAAATCAGAACACACACACACAAAAACTTACACACACACAAAAACTTACACACACACAAAAACTTACACACAACCAAAAATTTACACACACACAAAAACTTACCCACACACACACAAAAACTTACCCACACACACAAAAACTCACACACACACACACAAAAAACTTACACACACAAAAACTTACACACACATAAAAACTTACACACACAAAAAAAATTACACACACACACAAAAATTTACACACACACACAATTAGACAAAAATTACGATATTTATGCACAGTTTCAACTAACTACGGCTAAGTATCTTAAAAGGCGAGGTATTTTCCTTGCGAGAACACAAAAAATCATTAAGTGGTATTAATGAAAATGATGATAATCAACCGAAAACCGTCAACGAGAACACCGATTAACCATCACCAAAGTGTCACAATGCCATCAGTGTGTCAACACCCCTCGGAAAATAGGGGGGTAATGGTCAACTGCGAAGATATTTAGCCTACAGAAAAAAATTGCTCATTGTTCCTTTAGTAGCCACACAATTAGACTAAAAATTATGATATTTATGCACAGTTTCGACTAACTACGGCTAAGTATGTTAAAGGTGAGCCATTTTCTTGCGAGAACACAAAATCAGAACACACACACGCAAAAACTTACACACACACAAAAACTAACACACACACAAAAACTTACACACACACAAAAATTTACACACACACACAAAACCTTACCCACACACACAAAAACTTACACACACACAAAAACTTACCCACACACACAAAAACTCACACACACACACACAAAAAACTTACACACACATAAAAACTTACACACACACAAAAAATTACACACACACAAAAATTTACACACACACACACACACACAATTAGACAAAAATTACGATATTTATGCACAGTTTCAACTAACTACGGCTAAGTATCTTAAAAGGCGAGGTATTTTTCTTGCGAGAACACAAAAAATCATTAAGTGGTATTAATGAAAATGATGATAATCAACCGAAAACCGTCAACGAGAACTCCAATTAACCATCACTAAAGTGTCACAATGCCCTCAGTGTGTCAACACCCCTCGGAAAATAGGGGGGTAATGGTCAACTGCGAAGATATTTAGCCTACAGAAAAAAATTGCTCATTGTTCCTTTAGTAGCCACACAATTAGACTAAAAATTATGATATTTATGCACAGTTTCAACTAACTACGGCTAAGTATGTTAAAGGTGAGGCATTTTCATGCGAGAACACAAAATCAGAACACACACACACAAAAACTTACACACA
>JAQQPU010002381.1:54400-68597 GCA_029168905.1 Artemia sp. Kazakhstan ARC1039 | reverse complement strand
CAAAACAACTTTCTTCCTTATTTCAAACCCTCCCTATCCCTCTCCTTCGGTACAGGTTTGAAATATCTACGAAACTTCATCTATAGTTTTTTTTCGCATGTTTTTATGTGTATTTATTTATTTCTCTGAAGGTGTCGAAATAAAAACTACAGCAGGGACAAATTCCTAGCTGTCAACAGTCTTCCTCCTTCCGACAACACTTTAAATTTGTCATCTATTCCCAAGCTATTTTGACTTCATTCTGAAGCGTCAATATACGAGATTTAGCTCTGTTTGTATAACGCCCGTCATGTGACAAGTAGGCTGCGGTTTTCTCATAGGTCTCGTGTTCGGTGTCCGTCACACGTGTGGTCGTTTGACAGCTCGTGACATATGATCGTCGACAAAGACATTTTAACGCTAATGTAAATATGAGGGAAAGGATTCGACCCCCACCCATGTGGCTTGTCGTCTAGAATCCATACTGACAACAGCCATTTGGCCTCTTTCTCTTTTTCCAGTTGTCAAAAACTAATTAGTTGTAATTTCCCGAGTGGACATGTGTATGAAATGACCAGGATGTCAAAGTGTTCAGGAAAAAAAAAACTTCCCCAGTTCATAAATTAAGTTCTTCGGGGATTCATTATGGAAGAACAAGAAATCAATTCAAAATCTTTTACTTTAAAAGCATTTTTATGCTTATATCAATAATTTAAGCTAATTAAAAGGTTAAAATTAAATAACAACCTAACTAATAATCTACTTAATCGACTAAATTCTTCTTAGAATCATGAAAAAATATTTGCCCGTGGAATTCAATTCGTTATTTTTTATTTAAAATTAAGTTTATGATAATATATTCTTACACTGTATATTCTCTTAAGTTAATTTTTTTGTAGCTCTTGGATTGGCGTCATAGCACGAACTCGTTCCAGCATTAGGAGCAAAGATATACCCAAGAAATTAAATACAGTAAAATTAAGAGTGTCTGGCTTTCAAAAAAAATAATAATATACTGTATATTCATCATATTACAATAAATAAACCAAGTATCTAGTTTACTGTGCTCCTATCCCAATATATTCTTACAACTGTTTATCTTTAATTCCTTTGATTGGCTATTATGGTTTAAGATCATATGACAATCATAGAGAGAGGTTTTCCCGGGAAATGGAAAAAAAATCGAATAAGAATTATCAACATGAAAATGTTTAGAAAGTAATATACGCATGCTCACAAATGAAATAACTTTACCAAACAGCTTTCGGGGTTCCTATCCTGAAATGTTATGCTATATTTACTATCTTAAAGCCTTTTGATTTGCTCTCATGTCAGCTGATGAGACTGCTAATGACCATTAGAAAAGCACCAAAACTGAGAGAAACATATGGGAGTATAAGAAACGTCCAAAAAATCAGGAGATTTCAGGAAGGGTGAGGCACAGACCCCCGTACACCCCCTAGGCTATACACATGCCTGTGTGCTTTTAAAATTGTAAAGAAATTTTCAGCATTCGATTTTTTTAACAAGAGAGTAATAACCTATATTTTCGATTTCCTCCTTGTCTTCCCACCAACACGACAAATGCCCTTGCTGAGCCACTGTGGATCCTTAAAACTTCTAGTTTCTGAAAAACTATTTCTTTGATCAAAATAGTCTCTCACTCATAAAAGTTGGAGGTTATCTCGATTCATAGCCCTCCTTCATTTATTCTTTTAAATGCAAAGGGCCTGTGAAAAGGGCTATTTTGAAAATTAGACAAAATTTAACAGTCACTTATGTATTGTGCCCCGCTTGCTAGGTTTCGAGACCCTGACATCCCTGCTCATGCATCGGCAAGGCCATACCCAGAGGGGGGATTAGGGTGGTTTGTACCCCCCTCCCGAAATTTTTGTCTTACTCGTAAAAACGTAAAACGTTTTTAGTTTTTTGTGTAAACCCCCCCCCCGAAATTTTTTTTTAGTAAAACTCCCTCCGAAAAAAAATCCTGGGTACGGCCTTGTGCATCGGAATAGTGTTTACCCAAGTGAACACTGTTATGGCACTTATCCCATTGTACGCTGAATTTGTTTGAATTTTAATACAACTGACTGCTCAAGAGATGGTGTTTCTGCAATTTCCTCGAAGTTTTAGGTGACCTCATCTCCTAGGCATTTTAGGACGAAATCATACTTTCATGAGACAAACTGCGACAAATGCATTTCAAGCTAGCATAATAAAGGAAAAAGTAGGCTATAGATTTATTGCGAAAAATCCACAGGAATATGGCAAAATACTATACTGTACAAATACAAAATACTATACCATAATATAGAAAATACCAAGGCCGTGTCAACGGGGGGGGGGGCTATGGATTCGAACCCCCCACCCTACCAAAAATGTTTGTTCCAGTCGTAAAAACGTAACAAAAATGGATATAAAAAATTTTTTAATGCGCTTTTAAAGTTTATTCTGTAACCCCCATCCCCCGAATAAAAATCATGGACACGGCCCTGCAAAATACTGTACGATTTCTCTTATGACACTATGCAAAAAAGCCACTTCGTACAGAATCGGCAATGTATTCAGGACCTACGGAAAATAATTTGCTACGTTTTTGTGCGCTTGATCAAGAGGATAAGTGATTCCCTTTTTAAGGTAGGATCTAGATTTTCTTTACAAATGACTTTAAGATAATTTTACTAATTCTTAATAATTAAATTTTACTAATTTTTAATAATTAAATTTTACTAATTTTTAATAATTAAATTTTACTAATTTTTAATAATTAAATTTTACTAATTTTTAATAATTGAATTTTACTAATTTTTAATAATTAAATTTTACTAATTTTTAATAATTAAATTTTACTAATTTTTAATATTTAAATTTTACTAATTTTTAATAATTAAATTTTACTAATTTTCGGAGCAAAGCTGCTCGTTTTTTAGTTGAAGCAAAGCTGCAACTACCGATTTTCATAGTAAAATTTCTCATTTCGTAATCTTTATATTAGTTTTGTTTTACTAAATCTGTAACCGCTGTGTTTTTAATTGAATGTTTAACAAATTTACAGATTGTTAGTAAAATAAAAATAATCCTTAGGCTCCAACTTAACATTATCTTTTAAGTAAAACTATTGTAAAACTATACAGTATATTATACAAATATATTAATTAGTTGTGCTGCCTTAATGTTGCACAGTTCATTAATCATCGTTGTGACATGTTCCAGCTGCTATTTCGTAGCTTGAAGCCTCTTTCGATCAGTTCACTTTGCACCTACCGAGGTATGCCAACAAGCACGTACATGAAGATTAACTTCAGAGGGGAGGGAACATACTTAAAACAAAACTTTCAAAAACGGCAAATTAAGTTGAAATTTTAAAAAAATTATGGAGTAAATCATCCTAATTTCAAGATGCTCAGGGTTCGAACTTTAATTATATTTTATAAATTATTAGTAATAAAAGAATTAGCCTCAAATTTTATACCTATAAGCCTAATATCACGGGAGGATCTTGTGGAGGGGGAAAAGAAAAATCTTGTGGAGGGGGACAAAGTGACAAGGGCGTCGATAAGCAAAATCTTGTGGGAGGGGGGGCAATGTCACAAGGGTACCAATAATTGACCAAATTTATAAATTTATTTGTAAAAAAGAGAGACAAACAGAAAAAAAAGAATGAGGGCTCTAGAACAAATCTTGAGGGCCCTAGGGTCCTCTCCCCCTGGATCCGCCCCTGCCTAACATAATTCGTTTTTTAACCCTTCGTGTCCGTTTTGCCTTTCAAAAAACCTCTCTTGACTTTCTTCTTATTTATTTAAATCCCTGTATCACCTATTAGCAGCTATATTTGTGAGCGTGAGAGAGAACTTTCTCTGTTATTCTAGGGATCCCTCAATATTTGCTGTAAAATTGATTTCCGGGAAAATGAAAACTAAACCACTACTTGTAACTCGGATTAGTGACAATTAAATTGACATTGTTGACAGCCAAAACATGTTTTCTGTGTCGCTACTGTCTCAAGGGGACCATTTCCACTGTGCGTGACTCTCCCTCTGTTGTGACAAGTTCCAGTTGTGACATGGGAACGTACAATCTAATATGAAGAAGAACACACTATTTTTCAGAAATGGAGAATTTCAATACAGTGCACAAGAGCAATTTAAGAACTATTTCTTTTATATTTTACTATATAAAACATATATAACATATTTTTATATTTTTACTGCTGGCGATGATCAAGCGTGTAAAAATGGGGGAGAGGATAGAGGGAGAATTGAAGGTATTAAAAAAAAACACCGAAAATAGACGAATTATGGTAGGCTACTTGTTAAATATCCCGACCACACTGTTTTCTCTCTGTAATAAAATCAGTTTCTCTTTCTATCTCAGAAAGCACTCAGAGATAATCAGCTAAGCCTGAGAGAGATAAACCACGATGCAGGTATATTTTAATCAAATATTTAATAAATAAAGTTGGTATTCTGGTTTGGTTAGGTATTTAATATAATGCGTTCTGGGTGGCCTGCTTTCAGTATTATATTTTCATCATATTTTGATATATTCCATTATGATTAACCTAACTTGACTTCTTGCGGGTGGTTGGGATATTTAACAAGTACCAACATTTTATATATAAAATACAAGAACTTATAGAAAAATCATTCAAAATTTGAAATCCAGGTGGAGGGGGCACGGGACCAATTGCTTCTCTCCCTGAGCACATGCCTGATCATAACCATTGAGCTTAATCGCCAAAATGATTCTGTTTATGTTCTATTTAGATTTAGTCTATTCCATTATCTGAAGAATAGCTGAATTAATTCAGAGGCGTTAGGTGACATTTTTGCAAAACTTGGGCTTACTTACTATTTCGCAAAACTAAGGAAGCTCTATCGATTGACTCACTTCATTTTTACTTTTTTTTTATTTCGTCTTAATTTTTCACTCTCAGGTGGTTCAGTTTTTACAGCATTCTCTTTTCTCACTCACAGAAATAGTGGGGGAATTCACAGGGGCGAATCTCCAGCATGTTTATTGGGAAGGGGGCAAGGGGGGTCCATGTCCGGATAGCCAAGAGGCATGGGGTATGTAATAATTTTCTTCTCCACATTATTGGGGGTCAACTTCCGAACTGCCCCCCTCCCAACAACATCCCTTGGAATTGAAATCCCAGTTTTTTTGTCGCATCTTGCTAACAGTCAAAACGTCCGAAATGCGTTTTTAATTTTCTCCTTTATCATGCAGAATGTGCAGTGTTTCTATATTGCAGAAAGTCAGTGCCGTTTCTCTAAGTATCAAAATCTTAATCAGGTTAATAATATTACAATTGACTGTGGTTAAAATTGACTGTGGACAAAAAGTAAGAAAAGTTCAAGCACTAACGCATGCGTATATCTGGCCCCTTCATTACTGGCGAATTCTAAAGTCAAGTAAAACCCGTTTCTTAAGTCATTTTAAAACCAATCAATGCCTTGGCTATCTTCAAGACAATCCAAGGTTTCAAATAAAAACAGCAGTTAAATATAAACTAAATGAATGACTTGGATCCACATTACCAACAATCATTTGGCATCTTCCTTTTTTTCGCCGTTGTCAAGAACTAATTTAGCTGTAATTTCCTGAGTGGACATGTGAATGAAATGACCAGGATATTGTGGCTTTAAAAAAAATCTCCATAAATACTCATAAAATCTGAGAAGAATTTAATGTAGAGGTTGCTGGAGCCATTGTAATCTAGAGAAACTTGAAATCGACGATATCACCTGAGAGAGGAGCAAACGTGCGCAGAATGGGACCCCCCAGTTGAGGCCCCTTGACATCACACAGTTCCATGACTTTCTTAATCCTCTCTATTTAGAATTGTTCAGTTGTTTACTGTTTTGGCTAGTTTACGTCCATCACCGCCCAATCCCCCCCAAAAAGAAGAAATCTATGGATGTGATAACATTGAGAGAAGAAAATGAGTAAATGACTAGACGATTGAAGAAAAGGAGAAAATACAAGAATATCTTAACAAGATCGTACGCCTGGAAATTTTACTTAAGGATTTCTAGATATAGAAAAATTGTTTCACACAACTGTCTTTTTCTGTTCTTAATGTATTTTTAGCCTTGTATATTAGATATAAAAACTAAAAAGTTAAGACATACACTTTAACTTTGATGTATATCTCCCTTTTTGTTTGGTGTCATATTTTCACTCGGCCGTAATTTATTTTAGGACGTATATGTTTCTTTATTTCGACAAGAAAAAACTTTAGAATCTATAATAAATTCCAAGCCTTGGAATTGTGGAAACTCCCTATGGATCTTCTTTTCATGAAATGCTAATTTCCGCTGCTTTTCAATTATGATTGAAGCTGGAGCGTATCTTTTCTGTCGCTACGACACATGGTTTAAGAAATGCAAATTAAACAGCACTGGAAACTTGGCAATCCCTTTTCGAAATCCTCCCGGAGGCCGTGTAAAGTTCGAGAGCCTCAATATTAAGGGTTCGGCTTTAGGAAACACTTTGCCACTTGGGCAACGAAAATTAGCTTATAAACCATGCCTCTCTGGGGGAAGTTATTCTCATGTATATTGGAATGAATGGGGTACAGAGAACGGGAACAAGCTTTCTTTTTAAATTTAAATTTTGTAAAGTGCAAACGTGGTGACAGTTGAACAGATAAAGATGTCAGTAAAAAAGCCAAATAAGCAGTTGGAATGTAGACATAAATAGTCCGAATTTAATATAAAATATGCTAAACAGGTTATAAATAAACGTTCGTGAGTGTCAGCAATAAAATTCGGAACGGGTCGCTTACTCGGAGAACGTCAGCTTCTTGATTTCCTTTTGCAAGTTAGTTGTCAAAAAATGATAAATTCGTGCAATTGCTTTTCCGTTCCTTTTGTTTACAGTAGATTAGAAGGGCCATGGTCTGACATCATTCTGTTGACTGAAATTGTGAGCAAGAAAGACGCCTGCTATGAACTGAAAAGCATTTTTAACTTTTTTTTTAATTAGTTTACATTAAAACAGTAACTGACAGAGTTACGAAGAGAGACTAGTTATATAGGATGCACAATCTGATCATTTAATGGCAATTGAGTCAGCAGGTAACAGCTAAACCAGAAATTAAGGGGGCTAGAATTTTTTTAGTGGGTTATGTCCACTAAAAAAGATGGTTATGGTGTAATGTCCATTATATGGATACTTTCCGCATTTTTTTTTTTTTTTTTTGCTCAAACAGATCCAAAAGAATTCACTGGGGCGGGGGACTTAGACAGACTGGGGGGGAGGGGTGTGTTCAGCTGTGTTAGCCTCAGGTGACTTGATCTGTGATATGTTGTTAGTAGTAAGTTGTAATAGTACTTCAATGTTGTGTAGGGGATTTTCAGAAGATTTGTACCCTAAGAGTCTTTTTCCCCTCCTCCCAGTCGTGGATCTATGGGGGAGCTCCCCGCCCCCTAGCGTAGTTTAAAGTAGTGTGATTTACTTAATTAACTCAAGTTTGCGTTAATTAAACTTGATCCTGACGCAAGTTTACCGGATCAACCTATTTCGCGCCCCCCTAATTTTTTTTTTCGGATCAAGCTATTTTACGCCCCCCCCCAAAAAAAAACCCTGGATCCGCCCCTGCCTCCTCCGTCAGAATCTTAGCATTATTACAATTATTTCAATAATTTTCTGTATTTTCATGTGATTCGACTGTTTTGGGATATTGTTTGGTACTCGTGTATTATATTTAACACAGCGCTATATACTATACAAGGAAACCAGACATGGAAACCCGTCAAATGGGTATTTGCTATCTTAATTGATTGCAAAGCGTGGTTTCTTATTACGTTTACAATGTTTAAACTGTTGTTTTTTGGGGTTTAAGGGTGGAGGGGGGATGTCCCTAGGCTAGGTTACGTATTTGATATATGCTATGCTTTTTATTTTCCCATAATTTTCTGTCACTTCTCACAGAATAAAGGATTTGAAGGACCCCCCCCCCAAAAAAAAAATACTGCATACGTGCCTGTGTGGAGATATCCTTAAAAATGAACAATTTTTTTTTACGTCAATCCATATTTTTGGGAATATCCTTACGAATGCGTCTAGGACTTAAATTATGTTTGCTTGTATGCTTGACTATAGAATGTGTTTTTTTTTTATTTTAGTATTTGCAAAGTAAAACTGGCTTATGTAAAAAAAAAGTAATTGGTTTGTGGGTCAAAAAATTTGTATACACTTTTGATATGGATTCACATGTTGTGTTAGGATATCCTTGAAAATATATAAAGTTATCCACACTTTAGGGAATATCCTTGCAAATGTGTCTAGGACTTGCATTATGTTAGCTTTTATACTCGAATCTACAGTATGTTCCTTTTTTTATTTTAGTATTTGCGAACTCAAATTGGCTTCTATGACTAAAAAGAAAAAACATCAATGGTCGGTGGCTCAAACACTTTTTCCCACTTTTGATACAAATTCACATTTTGCGTGGGGATATCCTTAAAAATGAACAAAGTTTTTTTTTGTGTTAATCAACGTTTTTGGAAATATCCCATAAAACAGTGTTTAGGATTTGGTATGTTTACTTTTGTGCTCAAATATAGTGTTTTTTTTATTTTATTTTAGTGTGTACTAAGTCAAATTGGCTTGTGTAAAAAAAAAAGTTGAATGGTGGATGACTCAAAAATTTGTTTTACCATTCTTTAAATCAATTCACATGTTGAGCAGGAATATCCTTGAAAATAAGTTCCCAACTAATTAAGGGCTTTAATGGGAAGATTTAACAAATATAAAAGGAACTGGATGAGATTAGCTTCTGCAGGTCTCGCTTATGTTGACCATTTTTGTTAGGGAATAAACACCAAAAGATCACAAGCAAGTGTAATTCAGTCTTTTCAGCATTTGTAATAACAGTCTTTAGTCAATGACATGTATAATTGAGATACTGCAATGTTGCTTTCAAAATCTAGGGGAGTCTTAATAAACTTTGGAATCCCAATGGATTAGGTCCATTGTCTGTTATTGATCAAGGAATAGGAAAACAGTGTCATGACATTTCGTACCCATATTCTCTTTTCCATTAATTGCCATAGCCAGTTACTACACTTAGAGGCTCCATTGTCATATCTAGATTAGCCAGAGTCCAGCAGTAATGGGATGTGATTCTCAATCCATTGTCAAACCACGATCTGGATCCTGGGAGCGTCCAAGTGCTTGTGACGGGGACCTTTGATGAATTTTTCTTAAGCGTTGATGATCTTAGGACAATATTATCACTTAGATGAACGGATGTCCTACGCCTTTATGCGCTCGATGAAGTCTTTACGAAGTGATGAAGCGATAAGAAAAAGGCAATCACGGGAATTTCCTTAGATGAATCGAGGAAATACAGTTCATTGAACAACATGTCTTCCTGAGTACTTTTGCGATCGTGATAAATTGTGATGAGAAGGGGTAATTAAAGAGATGGACAAATGCTTCCTTTTAATCAATATAAAAGTCTAAAATGCTCCCAGGGTTAAAAAATTACAATATAGTCACAAAAGAAGATGATTAACGGGTTGTTTAGAAATCCATCAACAATATTTTCTGTGAGAAAGTATTTCAATGTTAGAGAAACAAAAACATTAACGCACGGGGCATGAACAACCAAAGGAAAACTTTTTTAGCTGATAGACGGGATAAAACAATTAAATCAACAAGTATTTTGACGGTTTTAAATCGGTAAATAAATAATATTGGCATCCAAATTAATAAAAAGCTGAGAGACCTCATTAATTATTTTTTGCGTGCAGAGTGGCCAAAATGAAAAAAAAAATTCTTAGAAAGGGGTCAAGACCAGTGAAAGCAATATTTCTTGTCCGTTTTTCTTAGGTCAAAATCCCTTTGGTACATATCTGATGAGTTTTAAACCTCCTAAAATGTTTGGCTTTTAGCAGTGTTCAAGTGTAAATATTTTGGCATTAGTCTTGATTTTGTGACAAAACTCTTGCTGGGTGTTCATCTCTATCAAATCACTTGGTATAAATCTTATTCATTCTCTCTTTCAGTCTCTCTTTTCCTTACCCCTTGATTTTGCTCTCCTTTGTTTTAAAGAGAACTAAAAATTCCTGATATGACATGTTTCTATTAGCAACACGTATATTTTGTGAAAGAACTCTTGCTGGGAGTTCACCCATATCAAGTCACTTGGTATAACCCTTATTCATTCTCTCTTTTAGTTTATTTTTTCCGTAGAGAACTTCTTTTCTCCTTTGTTTTAAAGAGAACTAAAAATTCATGATATGACATGTTTCTATTAGCAACACGTATATTTAGCGACAGAACTCTTGCTGAGAGTTCACCCCAATCCATGGGCGCCCATATGGGGGGGGGCAGGGGGGGCTCCCCCCTGGCTGAATTATGCTGCCTTATTTTTATATTTTTGTTCTGAGATTTCTATTATATAGCATTAAAAGTGCCAATTAGACGAGGTTTGCCCCCCCCTGGAATTCAGCTTATGGGCGCCCATGCCCCTATCAAGTAACTTGGTATAACCCTTATTCATTCTCTCTTTTAGTTTCTTTTTTCCGTAGCTTAAGATCCATCTCTCCTTTGTTTTAGAGAGAACTAAAAATTCCTGGCTTTCCAGGTTTTTATTAGCAGCACATTTATATGACAGAACTCTTGCTGGGAGTTCACCCCTATCTAGTCACTTGGCATACACCTTATTGATTCTCTCTTTTAGTTTCTCTTTTCCTTAGCTTAATATCCATCTCTCCTTTGTTTTAAAAAGAACTAAAAATTCCTGATATGACTTGTTTCTATTGGCAACACATTTATTACTTTTTTTATGGGAAGTGCAATTACATGCTTTTTTTGTATATTATTAACACATCCTTATATGTCAGGCAATATTATGTGGTACAAATAAATGCAGCTGTGGGGGATTCAAGCCACGACAGTCGGAACAACGTGTGTGCGAAGGATGTGGACACACCTGGGCAGAACATGGTGAGCCATTTCTCTCATTTCTTTCATAAGGATAAAATCAACACCTGAATACCTGTTGTGTCGCAATTTATGTTTTACATTTACCATAATTATATTGCCGAATTAATAACTTTGTTTTTCTTTATAAATGATTTGAAAATACAAATAGCCTACGACAGTTAAGATTTTTCATTAAGGGTTTCCATGCTTTATTTAGTGTATTTTTCTATATATTTTAATTTTTTTTTATTTATAAACGAAAACGCAGTATAAACTAGAGAGTATTTTAGTCTGCAAACTTTTTTTTTCGTCTATCAGGTTTTTTTAAGGAAAGACTTGTGGGGTTGAGTTGCAGGGGCGTCGTTTTGGAGGGGCAAGGGGGTCAGTTGCCACCCCCCCCCCCCAACAATTTGGAGAAAAAACATATTATATAGCCCATACCCCTTGACTATCCGGATATGGACCCCTCTTGCCCCCCCCCCAAAAAAAAATAAAAATGCTAGAGTTACGCCCTTGGTGAGTTTTCCGCCATATTTCTTGCTGTGGTAAATAAAGTGCGAACTGCCGAATTCAAGGAAGGGGTAGGGGAATTTCCCAATCCACATTTTCAAAAATACTTTTCTGTACATTCACTAAAGGACGGCAAACAAAGTCTTACTTACCTCCATACATATTGTCAATCGGTGCCACTACTATCTGGAGAAAGGTCACGTGTTAACAGGTCGAAGTTTCACGAGGGGATAGTGGACCGATTTTTAGCCCCTAATTCAGACAAAATAACCAGTATTGAGTCGATTATTCAAGTCGTGAGTGCGTATGGGCCAATTTTTACTAAGTATTTTCACGACAAACACCCATTACTCTGAAAAAGCAATTGTACTTTCTCCCACAATCATCGTTATTAATTAACAGAACTAGTAAAACATCTACAGAGGGTAGATGACTCTATAGCCAATGACTCGGATTTACATAAATATCGAGAGAAAGGCAGTGTTTTTTTTTAATCTACGGGGGGAGGGCAATTTCGGATTTTGATTTATTCTAAGAAAGTAACAAAAAGGGTTGTTTTTCAATGAAAATAGCAAGGAAAGGAGTTTTTTCTGAATCTAGGGGGGTGTGCCATAAAATCTAGAGGGGAAAATACTCCCCCTGCCCGTACCCAAAATGGAGCCACTTTGTACAGCTTGGGAAGTGCTGTTTTATGCTACTAGCATTTAGGAAACATTCAAAATTTGGATGATCGACGGAAAATGTTCGGGATTTTTTTTTCTACTGCTAAATTTACTTCATATTGTGATCCATATTTAATCTGCAAAAAATACTGTTGAATTGGTAGCTATGGCTAATTAGGGATGTACACAGGGGTAAGGGATACCCTGAAATCCTAAATTCCCCGATTTTCAGGGCACTTTTTATTCAAATTACCAATTTTTTTTTTTTTATGAATGTCTAGTCTGAAGAATATTCTCGTGTTTCCCGACGCATTCCCCATTTCACATACAGACCCTTAACGTACTTTTTCATTGTACTTTCGCATAACTGCAAAACCCGAAAATTTTTGCTTGAAGCTGTTGCTTCTGTAGACCATCCTCCCCAACCCAACTTATTTTCTATTCATGTTTTTCGTTGATGTTTTTCGTTTTTTCGTTGAAGTTCAAACTTTTTAACGTTCCATGGAATGAATTTACAATTGTACTGATCAAACTTGTAGTTGCCAAATTCTTTATCATTAAATCATTCATTTCGAAATATCGAAGATTAAACAAGAATTCTAGGCAGGGCATGAGTATTCTGATGGATATTGCGACAATCTATGTGTCACTGTCATCGTAACCAATAGTTAAGTCACTTACTCTAAATCCAGGATCCTGATTGGTGGGTAGCAACAGCATAAGAACGTGTCATCAAGATTGTGACGGGTTTTTGAATTCTCAAGTGGCTTTGTCGGCTAGTACATGCATTAAATTAAATCAACGAATAAAAACTCGAATTGCCTCATACTCATATGGAATTGTCCGTTAATTCACTGAAATCATGAAAACCTGTGAAAACTGGGTTTTTTTCCCTCAAATATTTTGTTTGAACTTATAATTTGAAAAACTGAAGAAACTAGAAGAAAAATAAAAAATTGTATGGGTATGGGAAATGATTGTAGCAAGAGGAAGAAGGGTGTACCTGGGTTTTATTTATTCTTACCAGTGGCGTAGCTAGGGGGACGGCTGTCACCGTGTATAGCGTCAGAAGGGGCTCCAAACTGAGATCTTTTTTCGTCAATACTTTTATCTTCTGAGGTGCATCTCTGTCGGTGGAGGGGGTTCAAAAACCGACATTGTCCCGGGGCACTGAATACCCTTGCTGTTTTTCTGCTCCTTAGTATAATTTGAAGACAATTCTGTAGGATGAACTACGTAGCCTCAATTAGGGGGAGGGAGTAAAGGATATTTTCGCTCCCAGCTTTTGAAAAATACCTATCTTTGGTATTTTCGTCGAAACGTGTCTTTTTTCGGGATTTTCATTGAAAAATGCCTTTTTTGGTAATTACATTCAAAATGTGAAAAAACACCTAGATTTGGAAAACATATTTTACCCCCTCCTCTCCAATTTTCGTGAATTGACACCGCTAGATGGGCTCCTCCCTCCTGTTTCAAAAAATTTAAGGGATGCCTCGGAAAAGTTGTCGTTCTAATAAGAACTATTACTACTTCCGATCATTGAACACTTCTTGGCCCCCTGCCAAGGGGGCCAAGAAGTTTTTGTTAAATAGCATCCTTATTTGATACACAAGCATTAGCCATCAGGAAATTTATAGGATAGAAGAAGAATATTGTGAAACTGGAAGAAAAACAGAAGTTTGGGAAGGTTCCTCACAGTTTGTATTTGGGTATGGGAAATGGTCGCTGCGAGAGGAATAAGGGGCAGCTTTCCCTTGCAGAACAAAATAGTACCACTATATAAACTAATAGTCCCACTATAAAAATGTATCACAGCGGTAAGCCCTGAGAAACCAAAAATTTGTTCACTGCGTAAACAGGAATAAATTTCGAGAAGAGAGGAGAGGGGGACACAAAATAAAAAATGCGAATAATACAGAGCATACCAAAATTACATGGAAAGCTGTACAAAACTCGGGATTGCAGTTACAGAATTTGGTTTGCTACACTTCAGGAAGTTTGTAGCATTTAAACTTCGTAAAGTATTGAAACTTCATGAAGTTTATAGTTTATACTATGAAGGGTACTTATGCACTGTAACTAAACCAGCGCTGTAGATTGTACAA
>JAQQPU010002381.1:9265-34583 GCA_029168905.1 Artemia sp. Kazakhstan ARC1039 | reverse complement strand
AAAAAATGAAGTTATACTTGACAATTGTGTGGAGGATCTCATTTTAGGAGAAAGCAATGACGAAAGTGATAGTTTTGAGCAAAAATAAACGTGAAGAGTGACCTCTATGTGGCTATAAAATTCAGAACTCTATTTCATCATCATATTTTTTTTATTTTGGGAGACTTATGCACATCGATCGAGGAAGGATAAGAACTAAAAAGGGTGATTTGCCTCACGATGATGTCCTTTAAACATATAGTTGGATTCTGGAGCATTGAAAAGGAGGGACAATCACGCAAGCTAGAGCCTTTTCCATTAATTGGTGGCCTATGTTGAATGTACGGCCATCCATCTTGCGGTCGCAGCACCTTAATTATAGATCTTGCGACAGGGCGAAAAACGCCATTTTTTGATGATTATGTCCTGTCTTGGAATGCCATCAAATGAATCATTTTTTCAACTGGTTTTCTGAAGTATAGTCTTGATTCAAGTTGAATGTTAATGACAGACTTCAGGTTGGTCTTTGTAATTGCTTCCATCTTCGTTCTTTTAGTTGAGTCACAGAAAGAAGCTCTATAAAATTTATGTACTCTTGGACTTATTTGGTGTCCTGATGTAACGTCGACAGTAGTTTCATCCTTTCCGGTTATGGTCACCGTCAGTCCAATAACGATGTGATAATCTCATGCTAGACCCTTAACGCTTTGTCCCTTTTCGACTTAAATGGACATCGGTGCCACTTACTGTCATTCGAGCTTATGAATTATAGAATACGGGATCTTGTGCCTTCATGAATATTTTCTGTCTGTCTTATACCCTCTCATGTCACTGATGTATGGTTGATGTCCTCGCGATGATAGCCTAAAGCTATCATCAGCATTATTATCATACATGGGTCTCTGGTCCGCCTTTCCATTGTACAACTTAAGACACGGCAAAACTTATGAGGTACTTGGCGTATATAAAATGACTATGGACGGAACTGGGTGGAATTCTAGCCGTCACTCCGTGCGTTGGACAAAATAAACGACTATCAACCATATTATTATGCTACGGACACATTCAACTTTTATGAGTCTATCCTTCGAAGCTTTTAGTTTTAAAACTATATGCAAATCAGTACCATTTCCAAATCGGGCATACCTTTGTTTGACACAGGTCACATTTAATTGGCTATTTAGTCACCGGTGACGCATGCTTCCAAAGCTTTTGTCTTCTGATGGGCAATTTACATCTTGCTGTGTAAATCAATGAAGCCAATATTAATTCTAATATCAAATATATGTGATTTTTTTTCTCGTGTAAATCTAGTCATGAACTGATGCGTATTTAATGCACTTTTATTATAATTTCAATTCATCATTTTAAGTTACTGTTTCAATATATTACCAATTAATTCTCAAACCTCAACAACTATCTATTCAGTTCCTGCCCCCCCCCCCCGCATTACATTGGGGTGACACTCATGACCTAACCTCTATTTTTGCTCAACATTGTCTAAGCCTATGCCGGCATGCAACAGGAGGGTGATCCTGCCAGGGTGCGGAAAAAAATCTCGTGTCTTAAATTTTACACAGTTCTAATACAATCTACACTTTCGTTTGTTTGTTTTTTTTTTTTTTTTTTCCCCTGGGCACCACTCCGTAAAAATAAAAAAATGCACAAAAAAGGGGGGTTTTTAAACAGGGGGGGAGGCGGACCTGATCTATGTCCCGAGAGGGTTTTTTTGGGGGGGGGATTTTTTCGGGATGGAGCTACACAAAAAAAACTGTAAAAACGCGACAAAAAACTGTTTACATGCATTCTATTTACATTTTACGAGTCGGAAAAAACATTTCGCGGAGGGGGGTTCAAGCCCCTCTAAATCCCCTGGATACAGCCTCGGTGTAGGTACACATCAGCACCTTTGTTAGAGATTTACTAGAAATATGCCAGTTTGCTAAATAAGGAAAGAAAAAAGGAAACCAAACTAAAAGAAACTACAAAGATACAATATTGGAAAAATTGTAAAACCTATATTAAAAGCGCAGGGAATAGTTTCATTCTAAAACCTATTATCAAAAATAGTCATTTTGGCAAAGCTGACTTGGGACATTTTACTTCATCTAGGGTTCTAATTTTAATATTAAATTTTCCTATCTTTAGCTCCACAATTAAGCTCCATAAGTGATTTTGAATTTTTAGATTCATGAGCACAAAACGGGCGGACTAACTAAATGATCAGGTTCATGAATAGGTAATTTTGAATAACTACGAAAGCGGTAATATTTCTTCTTTCCATTCATTCAATTGTATAAAAAAAAAAGAATAAAGTGAGATTATAACTTAAAATTATAACTTCGTACCCTTTCCCAAAAATCAATAAGTTTTTTCTCTTATTAGTCATACAAATCGTATGTCTTTTTGCGCTGATGTGTTAGAGGATTCCCCACCTCCTGCAACCCCTTGATAATTATTAACTACTAGAGACACTCATGCTAACTCTTTCAATTAATTAATTTATTATTAATCTATATCTTATCCTTCAATCTTTGTTATGTCAGTTGCTTTAAGTAGAGGTCAGTGACAGATAGTATGGGATCTGTTCAGCCCGGGTCTAGACTCTTCTACAAGTGACTGCGCAATACTTCAGTTCGTATGTACCAGAGCGTGGAGGCTCACAGGCGAGCTGTAAAGATGGAGGCAAAACTCAGCGACGGATAGAGCATACTTCTGTAAGCAGGGTTGCCACCGCCATGGATTTAACCATGAAACCATGGATTTTTCAACCTCTTACATGGATTTTGGAAACGCCATGGATTTTTCAATAAAAAACATGGATTTTTCAAGAAAACATGGATGTTTTCTCACATGGTATGGAATTGGTGTCGCTCAGAAAAGCAATCTTTACGGCGAGCCAAAATGGGTTAGCGGACCAGCTGCCTCACTACTCTTAAATCTGTGGCCATAGATGGCACTCCATCTCCAGCTCAGCTGGACCAGCTGACGCGTTGAAGAAGTCCAGGAAATTCAAAACTTCGGGAATGTGATTTGTTTTGACCAGTTCCATACGTTTTATCCACGCCCAAAAACAAAAAATCTGCCCCTTCTTTTGCCCACACCAAGGTAAGTTGGGAATGGCTGTAGAGGAGAGCTATTTGCGATAGAGATATCCCTTTAGTCTACCTGACTGGTTTTGTGTCTAATAATGCAAGTGTGATGCTCGGTAAACAAGCGGGTCTGGCTGCGCTTTTAAAAAAAGATGTGCCGTGAATCGCCCTTTTCGGGTGCATTTGCCATGCTTTCGCTCTGTGTTCGGCCATTGCTTGCGATGTTCTAGATCCTGGAAAAATACAATTTGCTCACGACATTTACAATTTTGTCGCTTATAGCCCCAAAAAGAAAAGTGAATTTGTCGAGTCTCAGAAGTTCGTAGAAGTTGCCGAACACGCAATACTTTACCCGTCGAAGACACGCTGGCTAGCAATGGAGCAAGTTGTGAAGAGGTTGCTTGAGCAGTGGGATGCTCTGAAAATTTATTTTCAGAGTATGCTCGCTGATAAAATTCCCACCGCTGTGAGCATTCGTGAGGGACTCGTGAATGTCAAGCTTCGTCTTTTTTACTACTTTCTGGGGTATATATTGCTTGTCATGAACGAGTTAAACCTTGAGTTTAAAAGAGGAAGTGTCAGGGTTCCCCAAATTCTGAAGAAAGTCCGGGAAACATTGAAGGAAAAAATTGAAGGAAAAAAAAATGCAGAACTTCATTAAACAGGAAGTTGAAGACAGAACAGACCCATTCAAAATAAATGTGCGGTCCCCGAACAATCTAAGACCTTACGAGAACATCTGCTTTGGGCCCAAGTTTCTGGCACTCTGTGAAGGAATGAGTGGAGACGCGGATTTTAGTCGCAAGTTGATTTCCGTTAAAAATGAGTGTGTCATGTTTTACCAAAGACTGTGTGAGGAAATTATTAGAAAGGTCGATTTCAGTGACGAGCTTTTAGTTCAGCTGGAGTGCGTTGACCCAAAGATAGCGGTAAGTGACCGTATCAATAGCTTGGTAGGAATTTACTCACGATTTTCCGCTACCGTGAGTTTTGATATTGACCAACTCGACAGAGACTGGCATGAGCTCAGATTTATCCGCGATTCTCTGGGCGATTTGGTCAAAAGAGAACCAGGGGCATTTTGGTGTGAGCTTGGCAAGCTCACTGACGCTGGTGACAACCCCATCTTCAGTGCGCTGCCAGCGTTCATGCAGATACTCATGTCTCTGCCACATTCATAAGCAGCAGCGGAAAGACATTTTCGCTGCTTAAGTTGAATAAAACACTTCTAAGAAACAAGCTGGATCCAGAAACGGTGTCGGCACTCATGAGAATGAATCAGTATGTCCCGGTTCTACACGAGTCGGATATCCCCGATTCACTCATTAGGCGTGCTCGACGCTGGAAGTGAAAAAGGGGGAGAAGGGAAGTACCGTCGGGAACAGAAACAATCCTTCCTTATGTGTTCGCGGTGAACCTTAAATTTTTTTTGTCGTTATTTTAAGTTCGTTATCGTTATTTGAAAATATTATTTTGAAGTTCACGAATAGACCATACCTGATTGGAACTTGAATGCTAGTTATAGAATGTAGAATGCATATATCATTTTTATTTTGTATTTTCCAAATGTCATGAATCGATTAAGTTCTGTTCAAGGCACAAGGTCAGTCAGCTTTTCATTCTTGTGCACCACAGTACTTCTATCAGCAGAGAGGGAAATCACAACGGTTTCCGATTCCCGTCACCTAGCAACAGAGTGTCATTTATCTCCATGTTACAAAACAGTCGAGTCGGGGCGCGAATCGGAATCCCGCTCTGTCAGACCCAAAAGTAAATATTCGTAACAGGATTAGGGAAGTCGAGCGCATCTACTCAGCCTAGACCCCCCACGTTTTTTCATGCAAATATTTTCTTCTGGCTGAATCGCCAATCTTTTCGTACGAAGAAATCAGCCGGAAGAAAACGAACGCGAGGGTATAGCCTGATTTGATACCAGCATTGCGCTTATGGCAGTTTCTTACTTCTGTTACGTTTATGTACTTCTGGCCAGAACTCTCTTCTGGCTAGCTGTACTCTCGGTTCTCACACATGCGATCTCATGGTTTTTGCATTTACTCACCGTTTCTCCCTATTGACGGAACGTTCTACATTTTGCTGGTTTGCGAGATACGTTGAAATATTCCAGCGCATTCAACGAACTATCACATGGAATAAAAAAATACAAACCGTGCACTTTCGTGTTGCATCTATATGAACGAAGATGTATGTCATCAAAAAGTCGTAGTTTATTCGTATGTTTGGCAACAGTGACAAACATGGATTTTTTCTTACCCTTGCCATGGATTTTTTTCTTGAGCTGGTGGCAACCCTGTCTGTAAGTTTCTAAAGAAAAAGTAATAAAGATCTATTGGATAATATCAATCTTGACTTGTTCTGCTACTTGTTACAAAAAAAGAAAAATTTTATTTATTCTGCTCCGCATTTGGTGAATTTATTTGAATGATAAAAAGGGAAGAGAATACGAACTGTTGAATAAATCCATTTTTAATGTATCATCTATATTGTTTGTCCAATCATTGAATGATAACATGACATTTTGAGATAGGTAGAATACTTTTTGCAGTATGATGTCCACACGTTAATAGATTCCATGCACGACATGCATTCCTTCTTAGGATTTCCACAAAAAGATAATTTATACGAGTTTTCAAACACAAACTACTGAATAAGTTCATTTCTCAAGAAGTTCCAATTTTGTATAATGTTGACAATCGACACATTCTGCTGGCGGCTGCAGAAACTCAAAAGGAGTTATGTTAAACTTTTGTCTAAATAAAGTGCCCAATCCATTGAATCAATTTGCCTTTGAGGCTTGAGCTAATGCTCAGTTTGGTGAGCCACAGTTTCAATTCACAAAAATTTAAAGGGTACGAAATTCATTTCTCAAAATCTTGGGGGGCAAGTTTGCCGTTTTTACAGTTTGTCCGATGAACATTCCAAAAAAAGGCATTTCTCACTGAAAATATCCCCAGAAATCTATTTTTCAAATGTGAGGCGAAATGCCCTTACCTATCCCCCCCCTCCCCAAATTGACGCTAATTTTGGAGAGTTCCTCCACGGTATAATGCCCACTCATGCCCAGCAGAGCATATTGCGCCGATTAGTCTACTCTGTTTTCAGCAACCTCATTTCCGTTGCATTTTGCAAAAAATGGCCGAAGTCCACTTTTCCTAATTTTACCGGGGAGCAAAATGAAAAAAATCTTTCTCACGAATCAGAATTTAAGAAACTTGAAACCTTAAATACTGATAAGGGTAGTTAACTTTTCCATCAGAATTCGCTGGAAATGTCCAAATTGTTGAATTGTTCCTTTCTTAAAAGATAAGGGACTTGCGCTCTTTTTTACGCCCTTTTGGACCAATTTTTAATTCGGCGAGAATTAAAGATACGCCCATTTTGAATACACCAATTGATAGATCTCTTTAAATGCTTTTGAACCATATACTAAACTCATTTTCGGACAAAAGCGGATCTAGGCCCTTTTTGCAAAACTTCGCTGATTTTTGTATTGTATTTACTGGTTTTCATTTTTTTCAATATTTCACAAGCTAATTACCTCCTATTTTGGCCTAAAGTAGAGGTAAAAAGTAAAGATTTTATAAGCAAATACAATGGGGAGTGTTGATACTACAGGGTTATATCATGCCCTTTGAGATTTCAAGATTTTTTCGATTCACCCTCTTGGTCTCACCCTCTTGGAATTCAAGATTTCAAGATTTCAAGATTTTTTCGATTCACCCTCTTGGTCTCACCCTCTTGGAATTCACCCTCTTGGTCTCTTAAAATGCAATCCTGCTGATGTGAAAATTGTCTTTTTGTTACTTTTTATAAATTAAAAAATGTCCTTGCTCCAATAAATGGTCATTACTATCAGATAAAAATCACAAAGTTGTTTTTGAGCTTTTTCGCTTTTCTAATGAGAGTTAAGTTTTAAATGTTTTTCAAACACATTTTGAATAACCACTGCCAAAGTATTCATAGATACAATATTGCTTCATAAGGTAAGAAACTGTAATTAACACATACTCATTCTCAGCAAAGGTGTTGATAAACCTTTAAAAGGTTTTGTGGTACCCTATGGCCCAGACTCTAGGGGCGGAGTTACAAATCGTTGAACAGTTGACCAGTACTAACCTTAGGGGGGTAGGGTACGTGACCCCCTCCCTTTGAATTTTTTCTGACTCGCAAAACCGTAACAAAAATGTATGTGATGCGTTTTTAAAGGTATTTTTCTCCCCCCCCCCCCGAACAAATATCCTGACTACAGCCTTGCACTGGAATAATTAATTTTTCCCTTTCGAATTTATTTGTTGACAAAAGATTGACGTTTTTATTCTGCTTGTTTAATTTTAATTCCACTTACTTCGGGTGGAGTATACATGACCAACCAGTTTGGGTATCAATCTGTTTTTGATAATTTCAACCCTGTGACAAGAAACCGGGAATTTTTGGAAAGTGAACATGCTAGACCACAGTTGAAGACAGTTAATGTTTATATACCAGATAAATGTCTTTTTACAATTACTCAAATGCTAGTAGCGTACAAGTGGTATAATGTTTGAATAAGAAGCAAATTGCCGAAATATACATGAAGTAGCATCACAAAATTTGTTATTCTTTTTAAAATTACAAAAATGGTACTATTGTTGTGCTTAACACTAAGCACTTATCTCATACTTTTTTGAAGAAGTAAGGATTGATGTGGCCAATGGTTGCATTTGCTGAGTCGTGTTTGATGCCCCAATGAATGATGTTGCGCCTGGATACAATAGGGAGCTCTGTTTCATACCTACCTTTCGCAATACCTCTTCTCTCGAGAAGTGGCGATCCTCGGAGTAAATATAGAAGAAAAACTGACGCGGGTTTACTGATGAACAGTATGTTTTCTAATATGGCATTTGACACTTGTTGTCCAAAAATGTCATTATTAAGTAAAAATAGCACTATTGCGACATTTTTTTTATATCCAGATTTCAATTAAACAGCGATTCTGACAGACTCGGATATGCTTTTTACACATCGAATCGTCATTCAACTATTCTTATTGTTCCTTTATATTGTGTACTATCGTATATTTTACTGGGAAATATTGGAGCAGGATTAATGTTATGTGAAAAAATCTTGCTCCAGAGCCGAACTTAGAGTGACCACGTTATTCCTACTATTTCCCTGCCCTTATTGGTTAGCTCATTTTCAAAATTGTTTCGAGTGCACCTTAAACAGAAATTAAATAAAAAAAATAAGTTTTTTTTAACTGAAAGTAAGGAGTGACATTAAAACTTAAAACGAAAAGAAATTACTCCGTATATGAAAGGGGTTGTCCCCTCCGCAACGCCTCGCTCTTTACGTTAAAGTTTTTTTATTGTTTTAAAAAATAAAGTTGCGAGACAGAGTCGAACTTTAGCGTAAAGAGCGAGGCGCTCAGGAGGGGACAGCCCCTTTCATATATGGAATAATTTTTGTTCGTTTTAAGTTTTAATGTCGCTCCTTACTTTTAGTTTAAAAGACTTGTTTTTTATTTAATTTCTGAACGTTTTTGAATTAATGCAGGTTTTGATTTTGGCTCACCGTGCATGAATAATTAAAACGAAATTTGCATATTATTTTACTTTTTTGGTTAAATGACTTTCTCGAAAGTTGTTTAATTTTATTTAAGAACGTTTTTATTAGTAATAAATATACGTAACTTACGTAACGAACTTCTATATTCGTATATTTTTATTACGTATATTAGGGGGTTCGCCCCCTAATGAATACCTCGCTTTTTATGCTGAAGTTCAAATCGCTTCCAATTCTTTAAGAATGACCGGTTCCAAAGATCGGTTCCAAGCCTTAATCACAAAGGCCGTTAATTAGAATAAATTGCTCTTATGAAAGTACTAACAAAAATTTTAGCGCAAAGAGCGAGGTATTGACTAGGGGGCAAGCCTAGTCATATACGTAATAATTTCTGTTTGTTTTAAGTTTTGAAGTGCTCCTTACTTTCAGTTGAAAAACTAGTTTTTTTATTTAATTTCTGATCTTTTTTAGATAATGCTGGGAAATCCGGTGCCCCCTTCATAGCAATGTCCCTTTCCCCATGAAAACTCCCTCCATTGAAAGATCCTTCCAAGTAACCCCGACCCGTCACTCCCCCCAGACTACCAGAAAAAATCCCCCCGAAAATATATGTATACTTCCCAATAACCAACACTATATGTAAACAATGCGCTAAACATAAACATGCGATCATCCGTGGGGAAAAGAAAAAAAAAAAACAAATAAACACGCATCCGTGATCTTTCTTCTGGCGAAAAATACAAAATTCCACATTTTGCAGATAGGTACTTGAAACCTCTACTGAAGGGTTATCTGATACGCTGAATCTTATGGTGTGATTTCCATTACGGTTTTATGCCTTTTAGGGGGTATTTTCCCCCTTTTTTCGAAAATAACGCAAATTTTCTCAGGCGCGTAACTTGTGATGGGTAGGACTAAACTTGATAAAATTATATGTTTTAAATCAGCATAAAAAGCTTATTCGTTTGATGCATCTATTGGTATCAAAATTCTATTTCTTAGAGTTTCGGTTACTATTGAGCCAGGTCACTCCTTACTTACTGTTCGTTACCACGAACTGTTTGATTGGACGAGTTTTAGCCTCTCGATAGCTTTTGTAGAATAATATTTTGTTTTACTCCATATTATGTTTACTTTATCAAAACTAAAATAGTAATTCAAAGCGTTTGTAGCTATGACCTCAATTTCTATATTGTGCATTTACTGAGCGCGACATCCTGGACAGCCTAAATAGCGATGAACACCGCATTGCATTTCCATCATAGACAACAAATTACAAGTAGAACAATAGGGATTGTTTCCGTAAGACAGTTTAAATTCAAACTTTAAATGAATATTTTTACCCTATATAGTATAAATCAGCATAACACAAATAAAATACAAAAGAGAAACATTAAAATACGACCTTTAAAACTAATCTTTTTTTAAAAACAGTCCTAGCATCATATCTTCAACTAAGTTCAACCAGGACTCTGTGGGGATGGCTCTTGGACTTTGGAAATATTCATTTAAAGTTTGTAATTCCACTGTCTTACGGAAATAAATTCCTTATTGCTCTACTCGCAATTTGTTGTTTATGTCTTTTTACCCTTCCTTAGCCAAACTGGTGAGCCCAAACTATGGTCGGGAGTCTGTATTTAAACTTGGTACTGTTCTTCTGCTCTAATATTTTTGGATACGAAAAATAATCACAAATATTCGGAGCATGTGAATGTTTCTTCAGGATGTCTTGCGGCATAGAAGCCATGTATTGATGGCAACTTAATTTTAATTCAAAATCAACGGATCACATATTGTGATTATTTGTGACCGAAAATTTGGGATTAAAGCTTTGCAATCGAGGTCTGTAGACAACGACTTCCCATAATTGCTTACCCAAACCATACAATAAGTCATATTTGCTGTTTAACTTCGACATAGGTCTAAAAAAGAAAAAAAAAATCCTGAGACCATAGTATAAGGGAATATAGCTTACTTTATAATTCCTTGAAAGTGATGTCAACTAAGAATTATAAATTTTCAACTGGTTTTATAATTTCAATGTCTTTTAATTGCAAAAATGTTTTCTTTTTTTCTTTTTTTACTGATAATTGTTCCTCAGTCACGAAAATATGGTGTTTGACAATTGTATTTCATGTAGAAAGAAGAAATAGATTAAACCAGTAATCGGCCAGTAATCCTTGCTCCTTTTTTTCCCTTTATTTGTAGCAGGGTGGATAGTGACAACTTTTTCCAATTTCTGGGGCAGAATTGGGGCAGAAACAGGAATATTTTCTCACAGAGAATTCTAAATTTTAATTTGTTTATAAGACCTAACACATGCAGGCAGGATATCAAATAGGCTATATAATAGCTATAAGATGGATTTTTATAGGTAAGGCTATATCAAACAGTTCTTGATAACGAACTGCAAACAAGCAGCAACTTGGTCCAATAGTAACCAAAAATATAAAAAAAAAGTTTTAAATAAATTTTATATGCCTTAAGGCAGTTTTTTTACGGTCCTCCAGTTGATTGATTGAGTCTTCAGGACTCTCACATCACTTTTTCCGTGTTCTTCTGGTGGATCAGAATATTGTTTACCGTGGTAGAAATTACAAGTCGAGTCTCCAACGATGATGGAATCGGTCCTTTTTCATCAGGCCTGGGGAATCGAATCCAGACAACCGATAATGGCGGGAAATTCAAATTTTAAAAAAAAGATTGACGGGAATTGGAATGCCCATTACATAGATTGTTTAAAAGTGTACCTTCTTAGGTACATATGATGACGACGCTTCATTGACATAGGATTATTTGATTGTCTGAAAACTATTTTTGAATCTCACACTTAAACGGATGAAGAGAAGGGTTTTCCGCGGTTGTCTTTTTTTAGGTCTCTGGCAGTCTCAAGAACATCGAATTATAGTTTTCAGTGCTCTTCTTCGTCATCCGATCATCCGGGAGACCGAAATCTGGAACACCGTGGAAAACTACCTTTACCCTACTGAATGATAATGTACCTAAATAATTAGATGTCTTCTTTTTTATTAATGTTTGAAATGCAGTATTTGCTTTCATTTTCAATGCAACTAGACTTGTTTTTGTAGGGAGCGTGTTTTGATTTGGAGGGCCAATTTGTTAATGTAAGTAAAAAACACGACATCAAATGTATCTGAATCTAGTTTCATTTAAACCCTATTCGTATTGGCTTAATTTACGATTGAAGTTACAAGTACAAATTTACGCACATAATTAAGCGCGATCCGATTTTTCAATAATTCTGCGTAATGTGCTTTTCACCTACTGTTTTGATAAAAAATACTCCTGTGTATGCACCTCTTCCCCGTTGAATAATTGAATTATGATCTGAAATATAAGTGGAATAGGCTTTTTTTTGCCGCCTGCTGGATTATTGGTTCCGTCCCTTTTTCTATGGATTGATGATGGCAGTTTTGCGGTTTCGATTAGACAACGAATTCAACTCATTTGTATTCATTGAGGTTATGTCTCAAACCGTAAACCCTAGGATGCAAAAGCTGACGGTCTTCGGTAACCGCCTGTTGTTTCCTACCCCCTGCAATGGGCGAAGACAGTACGACATGATCGGGGGCCCTCGGGCTCGTGTCTTGCCTTTAGCAAAGGTCTGACCTTTTCTTATATTGTCTCGAAATGTCATTTGCATAGGGCTGTTTATCATCAAAAAGCTGTGTCGTTTTACGGACACGCGATGAAGCGAGCTCGCCGCGGGATGTCTCGCATCTACCATTTTTGCCTGTTTGAAAACTATCACCGACTATTATTCAACTATTATTGCTATAAGCATCAAAATTAATAGGTTTTGGCTAGCTTTATAGAAGAGCATAAATATCTTGTTCAAAATTGGCTTTTTTCTGGTTCACAGTATGAGCTAAAATCTCAAATATGCCTCATATTAAAATAATAATAAATAAGTGTCGTGTTGAATGGGATTTAGCAAGTCAAAACGAATATCCTGTTTCCATTAAATTTCTTCATTGCACTGTTTAACTTAATAGTACATTTTAAAGAATTATCGTGGATTAAGGGCAATGCAGAAGCGATAACTTCCACCTTTCCTGTTTCAAGTCTGTCTAACAGCGATTGCCTGAAGAGGTATTGAACGCCTCAGTTAAGGGTTGCTAGTTTGCTACACCGATAGTAAATTTAACTTGGCTTTGTTTAGTCCATTTTGATTCTGTGTATCACGTTGTGTCTATTTTGCTAGGGTTATTTTACAACAGGCATTGAACACCTCAGTTAGGGTTTGCTAAACCCATGGTAACTCTAGCTTAGTTTTGTTTAGCACGCTTTGATTCTGTGTACCACGTTGCGTCTATTTTACTCGATCTATTACAATAAGAAATTGTACTCTCTTTGTTTTAATTCATCTGTATTAGAGTACAATCCTGAAAACCCCAGTTTTTAAACCAACCCCCCTCCTCCCCAGCTGAAACTTAGCGTCTAAAGTCCTTTTAAAACTAAGATAAGCCTGCATTATTCAAACATCCACAGAAGCAGATCAGTTTTCTTTAGTATACCCTTGTCTTTATGATACTATATGTCTCATTTTTCATTTGGTCATTTTCACGACTTGGGAAAATCAACATCAGCTTTGCCCCCTCCTCCTCAAGATTTTGACGAAATTACGCCCCTACCCAACAGTAGACAAGGATTCTTAGATGCAATATTGCTCGTAAGATACGGAAGGGTCAGAAGCCAGTATGTGATCTTGGTGCTCTTCTTCTGCACCAGTATGTTCCAACAGAAAAAAATGGGCCAAATACTGTAGAGGTAATTTTATGTCACTTGGGAAAAGAAGAAGATACTTCAGAAATGCTGGAATGAAGATTGGCCCTTACAGTTGTCCAATGTGCGGAGACCGAGAGGGATATTGCAGCATTTTGCGGGGAAATGTGAAGGGTTGAGGGATGGGATTTGAGAGATGAAGTGTTTGGAGGAAGGACAGTTGTGTATGCAAAGATGTTGGGGAATGGATGTTTTATTAGCATTAGTAATCTGGTGCGTTTATTCGTATGGGCATGACCCACCTACCGTGAGGGTGTTCAATAATGATTATGTTAATATTAACGTTTTTGTATGTTGTTGTTTCTTGTCTGAATTACTTTGTTTAGTTGTTTAATTGATTGTTTTAATTGTTTTTATATGCCGTTTTAAAGCCATATTTCAATTTGGTTCTTTCTCTGAAAGTAATTAAACTGACGTCATTATTCGAAAGGTCTATAAAAACAAATACTCCATTTTCACCTCGAAAATTGATTTCAAAAGCTATTTTTTGGTTATTTTTAAAGTAATTGAAATGTTTAAAGACTAGAAACTCGAAAAAGGGTCAAACTAAAAGGTAAAACAGATTTTGCACAAAAATTACTTAATACCCGTTCACAGAGAGATTTTACTAATACCGAGATTTAGCAAGCGCTAATTTGAGCCTATCAGAATCTTCCAGTCAATCAAAAAGTTCTACGGAAATGTGATTGCTCAAGTTAGCTAGTTAAATCTCAGTATCGGTAAAATCTTATTGTGAATGGGCCTTGAAGGAGAAACATTACTAAGGAGAAAAATGTATAAATAGAACTACTCATTAGCCACTAAGATCGGCAGCCCTACTTGTACAAGGCCCATTCACGAGAATTTACGAATACCAAAAATGAACTAGCGCCAATTCAAGCCAGTCAGAATTTTTCATAGGATTTTTCAGCCAATCAGAAAATTTTATGAAAAATCTGATTGGCTGAATTTAGCTCTAGATCAATCTCCGTATTAGTAAAGTTTCATTGTTAATAGGCCTTTACTTTCTAGAATGAAAACATTCGTCTCTGGGCGGAATGCTAGAAAATACCACTAGTTAAAATTTAAACGAACGTACTACTTTTACCATTCATATCAAATTCCCGTAGGAGTAAAATGAGCAATATGTCAACACGCAAACCGTCATTCTCTGTATTATTTCACACTCCCCCAATCATCGAAATTGGTAAGTTCTCAATTTCTTATTCGTATCCTGTTACAGCCGATTTAATGCAATGACACGTGAGAATTTTTCCAGTTTTAGTCGGCACCACCTGTCACTCCTGGTTTATGGGAATATACATAATTTTCTTTAAAGGGGTGCAATTCCAATCCTTCATTCCTGTACTTGTGTGACATAATTATAAAAAAGAAAAGTTTTGTCATATAGATTGAAAGGTACTCCTATGTTAAACGGACTCTTTTATATACTGCAATGCAAACCAGTCACGAAATAGACCGAGACGCGTGATGAATAACAGGTTTACGCTGGCTTGTGGGATATAAACAAAGGCAAGAACTATATTTAAACTGATGTTTTTTGGGGTATAGGGGGGGGAAAGGTACCTAGGTTAGGTTGCGTAATAATATATGCTATGTTTACCCCCACCCTAATCTGCAAATATATAGCCCAAATTTGTTTCTAAACTATTATATATTCATCCTATATTATTTTATTTCATTCGCATTAACCAAACTAGCACTATATAAAAGAGTCCATTTAACATAGGAGTACCGATAGGAAAATCCGCAGAATTACCTTTGCGAATCCACGGTCGTCCAATGTTGCATTGTATGCTCACTCACTTTAAGCCTTTGGGGACCGTAGATCTGCTGAATAGAACCAGTAAGGGAAAGACTCGCACCGTAGAGAATCTTTTCTCGTAGGACTAACCAGGTTCAGAGGCAGTTTTAGGGGAGGGATAGAGGGGGCACTTACCCCGGGTGCAAAATTTTAGGGACGCAAAATTTCGAATAAATAATCTAACGATTATAATCATTTTGCAATTTTATTTTTATTAAAATAAAGCAGAAGGCGCAGTTAACTAAATGACAATAATTAATAACTTATTAATTAACTGATAAAATAAAAGTAAATCAGAAATAATGAAACTATAATCATAAAGATAACTAAATTAAAATAATTAAGTAATTTACATAATAAATTGAAAATAATTTTGTTAATAAATGAAAATTTTGTTAAAATTTGGGCTGCAAATTTTTTGGGAGACAGGGGGGACGCCAATCAATATTTTACCCCTGACCCAAGAGAGGCTAGGACCGCCACTGAACAGGTTGTCGAATTTTGCGTTTCAAGGAGTTTATTTTCAATCTCTTGGACTTAAAATATAAATAGTCATTTAGGTTTTAATGACGTTCTACGTGTTTCAAAAGTATAGAACCGGAAGTACCCTCCTTCCCTGAAACATGGAGACATATTAAATTTGATTGAAACAGTGGAACGGCTGTACAATCGTTTAGTTTTTCACATGTGGTTCTAGAAGCGTCGATGGGCCACTCCTCTGTGGGTATTTGGATTTAGTCAGAACCATCGATGTAGGCATAACCACCAAAAGAACAAGCAATTGTAAACTTTATGTCTTAATTATACAGCTTTGCGACTTTAACTTTACCTCCTGAATATTAACCCCACCTCTGAGCCTCTATATCCAGCATCTTATCTCAGTGTAATCCATACGCTTGAAGCGACTTAGTACCTAGCCCCTAAAATATATACGGTAATTGTATTGCTTTCGGTCTCTAGCTTTGGCTTCTGAGAATCTGAGTTCACCCCAGAGCCTCTAATTTTACATCATGTATTCAACTTCAGTACATTCTGTGCACATGAAGCAACTTAATGCATGTCTTCTTGCAGAAAAATCTGTATTTTGCTGCCTAATTCTAGAACTCTTTTCGTTCGTGCTCTTGTGTGTTTAATTGCGAAAATTTCAAATTTCCTTAAAAAGTAATAATTTTGGAATGCGCTAAAATGTCCCGCTTTTTCCTCCAGAAAAATATCAAAGAAAAGCCAAAGCCCCGCTATCAACTTAATTGTTCGTAGAATACAAGTTTTCAGAACATACGGATTTACTAAATGCTTTGCGGAAGGAAGCATTTAAAACCGGCGATCTGTAAATTAGCTGCATTTGTTTGGCAGTGGTAGCTATGAAATTATGATTTAAAATTTTTACAATAAATAGGAGACATGGCTTAATTGTAGCACTGAAAACCGATAGTCGTTGACAAAAGGGATGAGAAATAAGCCATTTTTTTTAAAACTAATGTCTTTCGGGTCATTGCAAGGGTATTAAGTTAGTTCTTTTGGAGGAGGCTGGGAGTGGAAATACTCTGAGCTGTTCTTAATCACTTATACGAAGTGACAAAAAATAGCGAGGTAAAATAAAAAAAAACAAGCTTTTTTTAACTGAAAGTAAGGAGCGACGTTAAAACTTCAAACGAACAGAAATTAAAATTATATAGGTGATAATTGGAAATAATACATATTATCACATTAGATATTCAGAAAATTCTAAGATATGCACAGTGAGGGACATGGGAATTTTCCCGACCTTCCCCTTACGCCATCTCAAATGCTCATATTTTTAGGCTGTGTTCAAGTATGTGTTCATTTGTTTAATCTGTGTTTTTCTTCGTTTTTCCGTTGGATGTAAAGCCAAAATTACAAATTTTTAATAATGTTTATACAAAAAAGTCTTTTTTTTTCATAATTCACAGTCTTAATTACAATTTTTACCCGTTACTATGTGTTCATTTCATTTCAACAAATAATGTAGAGGAGGCGTGTTTTCGGGAACCATTTCCAGGAACTGGAAAATACTCTTTTAGGCCTCAATTTGGGATGAACATCAATTCGAAAAATTGCCATATATGAACGTGGCAGGATATAAAATTTTATCTTAAGCTTATATGCCTTGCATAAAAATTTAACAAGTTCAAGAAAAGTCAGTTTTCTTGTAGGAAGGGCGGAAACAAGAAATAGAAAACACTTTCCCGGAACCAGAGTCGTCAATTCCAAAAATGTAGGAGGGAGTGTATTTTTCAAAATTAAGCGGGTAGTTTTGTTCTTTTTCTTATTTTTTTTTCACTGAAGATAACAAAAAAAGGAATCTTTCAATTAAAGTACCAAAAAGAAACAGTTTAAAAGTATAGGGGGCAGCTTATCCGCCCCAACTGATGCCCATTCCTGGGGTATAATATAGGGCTGTAGGCTCATCTCCAAGGTCGTATCAAGGGGGTTAGGATTTTTGAATCCCCACTGAAATATTTGTCTAACTCCTAGAAACGTAACAAAAATGAATGTAAACCAATTTTTGATGCGTTCTTTAAAGTTTTTTTTGTACCCCCCCCCGCAGAACCTTTTGTAAACCTCTCCCCCCCCCCAAAAAAAAAATCCCGGATACGTCCCTGCTCATCCCTTAATTGGTTTTCATATATGTTCTTTCATCATATGTTTTTCTTCAGTGCGAAAGTATTGTTTATTTTACTTAATTATTTGTGATAATTAAAAAATAAAAGTTCCAGTTGTTGTAACTAGTTGCATTAATAAAGATTGATCTTACCTTATAGGTTAACTCAAAAGTTTAGCATTACTAATGCAGGTCCCAGTATTTATGAGAGGGTTTCTTAACATACAAATATTTTTTCATTTCTTAATTTAGTGGTAAAAAAAGACAGCTTTAGAGTGCCGAAATCCCTGTTTTTTCCTGCTCATATAGAAATTAACATTCTGTGGAAGTTATGCAAATATAAAAGTACTGTCGGTTTTAGGATTTACTTTTTGTTTATTATTTCTATCGTACCTAATTTATAAACAGCCATCTAACTATACATCAAATTTCGTCCATGATGACATTTGTCTAAGAGCTCAGACAAAAACAAAGCCATAATCAATCTATCTATGACACAAACGTGAAGTTCTAGCCCAAGTCAATTTATAATCACAAGCCTCCAAAATGAGAAACATCGAGTCCCTCATTAGTTACGCATGCGTATATCATGCAAGTATTGTGTCTTAGACAAGTAGGAATAAACCCTGGGGTATCAACCCTTCAGTAACCCCTGTCCCGTGCTATAGACACAAGACAAGGCTCTAAATATGCAAATTTTCTTTTACTCGTCGTTCTGCCGTCACATGCAACGACAAGCAGATACCATAATTTATTGATGACTTTTCTGCTGCTTTCCTCAAGAGGCATTTATGCTAAAAGCTGCCATGATTTGATCTACCATTCAGTTTGATAATTATGAGCAAACCTGTTTAGGTTCGTTCCTACGATTTTATACAGGGATGAAAGGGGAAGTTCCTCTTAAGAGCCCCCCGGAAAATTACGGGCTCAAAAGTTTTTTCAAGCATCAGATCGCCCCTTCCCCAATCCCCACTGATGCCTCATGTAATTTTACCTTGGTAAGGTCTGACACTTCTAGTTATATACTGCAATATCTTGGAAATCTAGATATGCGAGACAATGTGTTATAGATCAGCGAATAAATAAAAGAAACCTCCACGAAATTTCTGATGGGGATCCTATTTGGCAGAGCCAGAAGTCTTTTTTCTCATGAATTTGTTTTTAGTTTCCTTCTCCATACTTGCAACAATTGACTCTATTATTGTGCTAATTGTATTGTTGGTGCAATTTAAGTTCACATAATCATGAGTTTTTTTAACGGTCCATACACGAGGGTTTGCCCAACTTCTGCCACCTGGTGAACGTCTTAGAGTGCCACACTCGGCACGCACCACTTCGTGTATCTGATTTCTAAAAGGTTGGTGACCCCTCGTTCATACACCTGTGAGACTGTATGCACGCAGAGATGAGAAAAAAGTTGGCCCTTAGATCTCCCCCGGAAAATATTGACTTAAAATAGTTTTTTTCAAGCATAACACCCTTCTCCCCCCACCCTAGATGCATCATGACATTTTCATATATAAAACCAAACATGTATGTATATATTATAGTATCTTGCAGAAAGTCTAAAATCTTTCCACCCTCTAAAGTCAATCATCAATCGCACAAAAGCTAATTTCAAAAACAGTATCTACAATCCCATCTCTGTAAGTAGATTCCACTTAGTGTCAACCAGATACTTCAAACTACTTCGGTGACACCTTTACCGACCATATCTGAATGCCTAATCTAGAAGTATCCCATTATTGTGCTTGATGTCAGTAAGTGCCTGTGTCACCGAAGGTCGGCTGATGGTATCTGTGACAAGATGACATGTTACAGGTGTATATACTTGTACCATAGAGTATGTTTGGGAAATGGACAATTGGGATGTAGTAAAATCTAAAGATGTCCAAATAGACTGGATGTCAAAAAACTTACAGATATCCGAATAGAATTCAAGAGGTAGGCATCAACTTTCTAAAACACAATGTACTAAACCCAAAAAGCATGTTTTGAGTATCTGCAGTCGGGCCATACCCAGAATTCAGTAGAGAGATGAAGCCATTAGTGTCTGGAAGTTTGTATGGGTGGAAACCTCAACTACAGAAAAGATCTTTCATCCACAATTTTGTGTAATTTTTTATAATACGCGGGACAGTGACGTGGCGTGGGACGTTGTTGTCCTGTGTGAAAACCGAATATACCCCATCTATAGAAGAACACTTATTCCATCCTTTTTCAGTTGCATAGGTTTAACTGTTACAGAAACAATCAAGGCTGTGGCCCAGGAGAGCCCTTGTAATAAC
Source organism: Artemia sp. Kazakhstan ARC1039 (assembly GCA_029168905.1). Lineage (NCBI taxonomy): Eukaryota > Metazoa > Arthropoda > Branchiopoda > Anostraca > Artemiidae > Artemia > Artemia sp. Kazakhstan ARC1039. Next base: position 14,432 of record JAQQPU010002381.1, on the reverse strand, counting down.
TCCAAACTGGCGACCTTTCGGTAATGGTCGTTTAACACGGTCTGCAGACCTTGCACGTTCCTGGCTACGCTACTCAGAAAGAGGGAGCTCTAACTCTAAACCCTCCCCTCCTTTGAAAACAATAGTGTGCTGTAAGGAAAGTGTTATGTTTAGAACCTGACAAGTAAATCGAGGGAGTGAGATTCTTGACCATTAAATATTGCCGGTCGATTCTGCACAGTTGATAACAATATATGGCGTATCAAACTCGAAGCCGTGGAAAACGGACATAATGGGTTTTGAATTTTGATGGTCAATCTATAAATCATCAAATGAACATTAAAAATTGCATAATTTGAAAATAAAATTTATACGTCACTCTATGCTTCGACATAATAGCAAAAACAAGGAAAGATTCTATTGATTATTGCACCATCTCTTTTGGAATTCCGCAGAAGTTTACGTTTTTGAAGAACCTAAATTTGTAAATGTATTGATAGACGGGAAGAAGGTATTACGATTTCAGTTGCCATGGGAAACTTTTTGGATTGGCGATTGGTGCAAGTTTTAAAAAGAAAAATCGCATATGCAATCTAGGCTTTGGTGATTTTGTTCATTTCAGCCTACTCTGACCTCAGGGTCGTATCTAGGATTTTTTTTCGAAAAAATGCGACTAAGCTCCACAGACCGGTACTTATGTATTACAGTGACCCCACTCAAGAAGTGAAGTTAGGTTAACCCTAATGAAATATACCTAAATACGATGAAAACAAAATACTTCAGCAACAAAATTTTGGAAACTACAACAGATGATTATGGAAATCACCCCCCCCCCCCCGAACGCATTAAATTAAATGTTTTCTAACCAAAACATAACCTACCCTGACCAAAATAATTACTAAAAACTAAAATATTTAATTAAAATATAACTACAATGTAGTTTTTCTCTCTCACGCTAAACTGGTTATCACCGAGTACATACTGAAATACAGAAAGAAACCGGCTCTACTCAGACCAAGAACTGGTGTGGCTATAAGAGATAAGTATTTACAGACCCTTTCTAGCTATGCATGAATCTGATTTTAAATGAAAACTTGCACATTCGAGGAGATTTTACCGAATTCATTCCTCCTACCTTCCTTGAAGTGAACTCTTGTACATGCAGGGCTGCATCCAGGGGGGCTACGCAGTTCGGATCCCCCTCCCGATATTCTTGTCCGATTCATTCAAAAGTAAAAAAAAATGCATGCTAAAACATTTTTGCTGTATTTTTTAAGGCTTTGTGGTACCCCCTCCCCTCGAAAAAAAATACTGGATAGGGTCCTGTGCGTATGTGTCTGCTTGAATCTTAGATCAAGTTAAACTGAGTCTCTACCCCTCTAAATTTCATCCACAGCTGATTGGTTGAAATGTGTTTCCTTTTTCACAATATTTATATTTATAAATTTGAAGCCAATATAAAAAATATTATCAAAAAGTTTAGTTCTTCTTTTATACAGTTCAGCCCATGGGTCAACCAGTAGTCCTTCTGGTTCTGGGTTGGAGACTTGGCTACGGTCAATATCCTTAATAAAAGTATGCTATTTGTGCTTTGACGGAAGCAGCCAATCAAAGTGTAGCAAGTCAACCCTGGTTGTAATTGCAGTCCTGTCGATGGTCTCAGAAAAGAGGTGTGTTGATAAGAACTAACCTTTGCTGCCATTCGTCATTTGTCACGCACATGACATATCGCCATTACGACGGTCCCTTGTGGTTCCGCCATGCTCCATTACGAATAAAATGGCAGATTAACCTTAAGGCGACAGACTTAAATCAAGGCAATCGAATTGCATCTGGTAGGTGTTTGTACCGGAGTCATTTTCGATTTTCGTTCATTCATTAGTCATTTCTTGGTGGCAGTTCGATTATAAGCTCTGCAGACCCGACTTCTTGCGACAAGGTCAAAAACAATGTCTCTAATATATTGCTCTTTAGTATTATTTTGATTAAAACGTGTCGTAGGCTTTATATTTCTTTTCTTAATATGAAATGTACAGCAATTGATCAACCGTTCAAAACTAAAAAATCTCAAGCGCGAAATACAAGTTACAACCACAATCTAATAAGAATACATAGACGCATCGTGTACTTGTCGTGTGGGTAATTACAAGGGGGGGGGGGGGGGGGTGAGCCCTCTGACGTTTTACTTTTTCGCAAAATAAAAACAATTAACAATTCTTTCTAAATTTATTGGATTTTTCATGCAGTACACACTGGAATGAAACTATCCTACCTCCAAATGCGCTCCGATTGAAACTATCCTACCTCCAAATGTACTCTAATTGAAACTATCCTACCTCCAAATGTGTTCCGATTGAAACTATCCTACCTCCAAATGGCTCCGACTGAAACTATCCACCTCCAAATGCGCTCCGATTGAAACTATCCTGCCTCCAAATGTATTCTAATTGAAACTATTCGTCCAAAACCGCTACTTTTCAGGAGAGATTTTGAAGTTTTTAAGAATGTCTTTCCACTACTCCAAAAAGAGGTTATAGGGAAACAACCCAACTGTAGAGTTTCTTTTCTAATAATTGGCTTTTTAACTATGAAACTATCCCAAGTCCAAAAAGATACTTTGCAACATAGGATGCAGCACAAAATTTCGCTCAAGATTGATAACCAGGGCCGTATCCATGATTTTTTTCAGGAGGGGGTCAACAGGATTTTTCGGGGGGAGGGGAATACAATAAACTTTAAAAACGCATTAAAACAATTTTTTATGTTCATTTTTGTTACGTTTTTACGATTCGGACAAACATTTCAGGGGGGGGGGGTTCAAACCCCCTTCCCCCCTGTGGATACGGCCTTGTAGACAAGTAATCCATTTTTTTCATTTTTGGACGTAGGTTAGTTTTATTCCAGTGTAGCGATATATTTCTTACATTTTTCGAATTTTTGCCCTTTCCACCCCTAAAGAAAATCATACATACATGCCTATACTATTGTGCCTAAAAGTCTAAGGTATAAATTTAATGTTTTATATTGGTGGATTATACGATTGGCAAATGTAAAAAGGACAATTCATATTTGTGGATTATACGATTGGCAAATGTAAAAAGGACAAGTTCTGTGACTTTCCTTTCTGCAATAGCTCAACCACGCACTCAGGGAGGGGCCTCGGGGACTACCCCTCTGGAAACTCTTTTTTTTTTCGTCGTTTTACCTTTTTAAACAATCCACAAGGTTTTTTGTTTTGTTTTGACAAGCCCCCCTCCCCCGAAATGGCGTTCTGTGTAGATACCTCATAGCATACTTTCAAGCTGCATGTTTGCAAAGAATAAAATATATTACGTGTCGTAATAAGGATTAAATGCAAAAAAAACAAGTATTTTTAACTGAAAGTAAGGAGTGACATTAAAAGTTAAAACGAACAGAAATTATTCCGTGTATGAAAGGGGCTATCCCCTCCTCAAAGCCTTGCTCTTTACGCTAAAGTTTGACTCTTTGTCACAACTTTAAAACAATACAAACTGTAGCGTAACGGGCGAGACGTTGAGGAGAGAACAGCCCCTTTCATATGCGGAATAATTTCTGTTCGTTTTAAGTTTTAATTTCGCTCCTTACCTTCAATTAAAAAACTTATTTTTTTTATTTAATTTCTGAACGTTTTTCAACTAATGCAGGTTCGAATTTAGCTCACCGTATATGAAAAATTAAAACAAAATTTATGTATTAATTTTGGAAGATTTATTCCGTATATGCCCCCTCCTCAATACCGTACTTTTTACGCTAAAACTTTTAGTACTTTTAAGAAAGTTTCATATTCTAATCAAACGGCCCCCTTGTTTCAGTTTTAGTAAACAGTCAAACTTTAGAGTAAAGAGTAAGGTTTCTCAAATAATACCGGTAAATCTGTCTCACCCTCTATGAAATATACTCCTCCCCCTCACGGAAAACTCTTCCGTGGGAATTTTAACCAATTTAAATGGACCCCCCCCCCCCCCGGTCAAATTCCCTCCAGACGGTTCCATCCTCGCTGAGAATCACCCCTCCCTGTAAAATTGCTTGAGGACGATTCAGCCTGAAAAATCCTCCTTAGCATTCTTTATTTGAATAAGACTTCAAACTCTAATCGGTTTCTCGATCTCTCTAGAAATGCCCCCTTCCGTGGAAATCGTTTCCCAGAAAACAAAACACGTGGAAAAAAACCCCTGGATAATTCCCCAGAACATCTAAACATGATAAATTTGGCAATGAGAATGTAAGACAATTAAAGAGAATTTCGTATAGTAATTCTGTCAAGTCCGCCCAGTGTACCATTTCCCCTGGAATAATCACCCCCGGGGAAATTTCCCTCCCCAAGGAAAATTCTCCCTATAGAAGTCCACTTGAAGTACAACCTCAACCCGCCCCCCCCCCCCTAAGCCCGTGGGGGGGAGGGTCCCAATAACAAATACTATGTGTAAACAATGGGCGAATTTCATAGCTTACAGGCCTCTCCCCACGGACTGTGGGGGTCATTTTACAACTTAAGAAATAATTATTTGATCTTTAAACTATAATGAACAAAATTATTATCTCAAGATTTTGATCAGATCATTTTGGAGAAAAAATGGGCGTCGGATGGGGCCCAGTTGCCCTCCAATATTTTTGGTCATCTTAAAAGGCCACTAGAACTTTTAATTTCCGTTCGAATGCAACCCATCCCAATTTTCTAGGACTATTATTTCGATAAAATCACCCCTAGGGAAAAAAAAATAATAAAATAAATACGCATCCGTAATCTGTCTTATGGCAAAATAGCAAAATTTCACATTTTTGTAGATAGGAGCTTGAAACTTCTACAGTTGGGTTCTCCGTTACGCTGAATCTGATGGTGTGATTTTCATTCAGATTCTTTTAATTTAGGGGATGTTTCCGTCCTATTTCAAAAATCAGGCAAATTTTCTCAGGCTCGTAACTTTTGATGGGTAACACTACACTTAATGAATGTTATATATTTGGAGTCAGCATAATAAGCTGATTCTTTTTATGCATTTATTGATATCGAAATTCCGTTTTTTATAGTTTCGGTTACTTTTGAGCCGAGTCGCTCCTTACTTTCAGTTCGCTACAACGAAATGTTTGATAATAAAATATAAGGGTTTAATCTAGTGTATATCCCAAGATTCGGTCTTGGGTAGAGACTAAAATCTGAAATTTCATT
>JAQQPU010002380.1:29011-55205 GCA_029168905.1 Artemia sp. Kazakhstan ARC1039 | reverse complement strand
ACTTGTAAATATAAAGAATTTTACACTTTATTTGAGAAAGATAGTCATAGATTCATTACTTTCTCTTTGTGAAGAAGTAATTTTGTTGAATTATCTGTCATAATGTAAAGGAAAAGTTACTTTTCCTTTACATTATTTTCCTTTACTTTCCTGTTCTGTAAAGGAAAAATTTGATGCACTAGTGTATTTTCCAAGTAAATAAAAAAGTTCGTGCTATAATGAAATGTCTTTTCGGCCATTTTGTTCTGCAAGCAATAATTTAGCCTGAATAAGGTCTAATTTTAGCAAGCGGAAATGACGTGAAAGTCTATCATCTCGAATTTTTATAAGGGTAATGTGTAAAAACTTACAGTTATTGAAGACATTCAGCCGCGCGGTTGGGTCCAAAGGATGATGTGTAAAACCTTCAAGTTTCCGAGGAATTTTAACCGTGTGGTTAGGAGTTTCTATATATTACATGTTCCCTGAACGTATAATGTTGTCACGAATAAGGCCAAAATGCTACCAAACGAAAATTTTGAGACAGCCAATCACTTCTGAGTTGTCTAAGAAAAGTCCTGATGATAGAAATTCGTGGAGTGGGGCATTCTCCCCTAAAAATATGAATGATCAGAGAAAAGTTCTCGTAAGCTTTATAAAGACTTTATTGAGCTTTACTAGGCTTCCCTAAGCTGATTCAATTGAGCCTTCATTCATTTTTCAAAGATCTTGCATAGTTGAATTCCATCGTAAGGTGGTGTTAGGTTAAGGATCAGCGGATATGTCTCTGAAGGATGGGAGGCTGATGCCTAAAACTGTTGGATACAAATTTTTTGGCTGTTCGTCCCTTTTTCAGGTCAATTTGGAAGAAGAGGGGCGATTGACCTTCAACCTCATTTAATTCCAAGACACATATTTGGACTTAATGATAAGTACAGAAGATAAGATGGTGGCAGTCTTACTTTAGAAAGGTTTCAGCGTACCCCTTCCCAACCTCTGTCAATAAGAGCGTTTTAATGGTGCACTTTTTCAGTGCTTTTGCAAACTCAGATTTTTCACTAATTCAGTACTTTGTTATCCCGGTTAATTACTGCTTTTACCTAAGACCTAATTTTGAGTGTGGCATTCCCAACTCAACACTCCTTGAGGATATTTATCCTATATGTCACTGTACGTCAACCATAGATGAGTGGTCAAAACTTGAAAATAATCAAAAAAGAACTATGGAAATTATACTTGGATCTTGCTGTCCGTGTTACAAAGACTAGAAAAGACTGAACACTGTTTGATTTGAAATAAACATCACCTTCTTACTATATGTTGATTCTTAAATGTTTATGCAGCTCTGCCTTCCGTTTTCTTTTTACCTGCTTGTTTAATTTCTTTTAGTTAAAATATTTTACGGCCTATGCTAGAGCTTTGTAAAATCGTAGAGAATAAAGTAAACTCTATTATATTCAAACTGTATAGAATAAATATGAACCAGCTATCCTGGTAATAGTAAATACGTCCTGCCTCTTAGTTTCACCTTTTTTGTAGTTCGTCCCAAAGTGTTTCAGAATCAATAGTGGAGTGGCTAAGTATGAGATCGTGCATCTTTTTTTCAAGAAAGCATGACAGTTGGTATCCATATACTTTCGACTCCGCTGAACAATTCTGGATCTGGAGGCAAAAATTCGATAATTGGAATGTCGTCAAAACGTCGTCTAACTACGTGAATTTTCAAATGCAGTTTACATTGTCTAAGAAAGTCTTGAAATGGGTAAAAATGCTGCTGGACTCACTAGTCGTCTGATTTTTGCCGTCAGATCATAAGAACATCGCGTAAACGTCACAAAACGTCGCGAAAATTCAAATGGGGCTTAAATAGCCCAAGGAAGTCTAAAAATGGGTAGTAAAATGTTGTTCAACCCACTGGTCGTCTAATTTTTATCCTCTGATCATAAGAATCTAAACATTACAAAACGTTGTAAAAATTCAAATAAGGATTTGCTGATGTATAAGAGTCAGTAAATTAAAGCCGTGGATGAAACCTCAACTATGCTGAAAAATCCTAGAAAGGGATGCAACAAATTAGGTGTTAAGAATGTCGTCAAATATTTTTAGCATCGTATTAGAGGCCACAAATCAGGATTGTGGACTTCAGTTTTCTTAAAAATTGTAACGTTGTCAGAAGGTCACATTAGGTTGTTTGACGTTCTAACGATGTAATTTGCGCAAGAAAAAAAATCGGAAATTGACTATGCAAACCGTTTCCAATATCTAAAATTATAGTTCAGAAGGTTGTGGATATGCCGAGTAGCAGGAGCTCATTTTTTTGGTAAATAAGAATCCGGACATCGACTATACAAACTGATTCCAAAAGTTCAATTCGATTTCAGAACGTTGTAGATATGCCGAAAACCTCAAGTAACGAATACTTTTCGCACCGTACAAGAAAGCAGTTGGGTAAATGAATCATATTCTTATTACAATAAGATATAAGGAATATTACAAAAAGATATCTTAGGCACTTTGTGAGATTCATCGTTATTAACAAACAGAGGTACTTCAAATCACTTGAAAACAAAGCATCACTTCGATTGAAATTTGACACGAAGCAATAGCTTTTGAATAATTATATCAACAAATTAATAAATTTTAAGCAGAAGTACATTTTACGTTACATTTACATCTGGCGGTGCATGGTAGATTTGCTAATAAACATTTGTACTTTTGAACACAACCTTTTTTACAATTGCATTTGGTCAGCTCTTTGCAGGCAGAGACGTCTCTGGTAAATCCCTCCAATGTCGAACACATTTTTCGCCTGTTTCTCGTTTGTATTCCCATTCAGGAGGATCGCTTTAAGTCGACCACGTCTAAGTGACTGATTCCAGATTTTGGCTTGGAAAACAGCGCGTCGGACATGCTGAAGCGTTTCTGCTCACGTTACAGGAATTCGGTCAACCGATTTACCTTGGCTAGACGGGTTTTTGCCATCCTCATTGATATCAGCATCACAACTCGTGCGGTCATATAGAAGGATTACAAGTCGTTAGAGCTAAAAAAAAAAAACAACGTCCTTGTCAATGTCTTTGTCACATTCGCTTGCACTAGTAATCGATGATGATGTCTCAAGATATGTTTGCCATAGATTCCAGCTTGTAACGCGTCCAGCGTTTGCAAATGAGGAAGTGGTTTTTAAGCCAAGGAAGGCATGGAACATTGGCAGTACTTTACAATTAGAAGCCCCAAGCTTCGCAGCAATGCAGTGTATCGGGATGAACTTGCGGTTCGCACCAACTCCAAAGAACCTCCACATTACCTCGACATTCAAATCGTGAAAAAATCGAATCCGACAAACGAGAACATACACGTCTACTGACTGAACCATCGGAAGATTGTATTCATTATCGCTGCCTACCTTCGTATGTAGGACAATACGGGTATTGCCTCTTCATGTGTACAGGGATTTTGATTTCCAGTGTCGATCATCCGGTCAGAACACAACACAAGTTCTTTTCTCGTAGCAAATAGCTCTCGATCTTCTGGCTGGCCGATCTTTTTAAACAAAATTTCAAAAAGAAAGTCAAACAGCTGTTGCTTATTCTCATCAACACGTCTTCAAAAAGTCTTCCCATTTCTCCTTCTTGGGTATCCTTGTTGTGAACAAAGCCCAGTTCTGATCCTTATTCCACGCTTTGTTTTTCTTCCAGATTTCTGGCTATCTTCCATGTACACGTCCCAGAAAACATCCTTGATCCTTGAATCACATGAGCTGATATTGTATATACGGAATGAACACGTTGGCCGCCTAATCACAAAAGTTTTGGTTCCACCAGGGGTTAACATATGTACGATGACTGTGCCATCCAAAATCCACTGCAAACTAAACCGAGCTAAAATAGATATTGGTAATTTTGAACATATTGCTATATCTTCAAGCAGCAGTGGAATGAGATCAGATTTTGGGCTCCTTCAGAGTTCATCTTCGCTTGAAAGCGCGGGAGGGAATATCTGATTTTCATAGGAAAAGTAGTTTGTCAGGTTAGTAGATCTGGATTCGCAAGCAATGTAGAGACTAGAAAAGAGGTCTATGTTCTTCTTCAAGGCATCTAGCTTGCTCTTCATCGGTGTATTTGTAGCATGTCCTCACTTTTTTGAAGTATTTCGACATTGTTTCTAGGGATTGGGTCTGACAGTGGTCGTTGCCTCAAGACAAAGCGGTTCATCACGGGTTCCTTGTACTGCTGTTCTCCTTTTTGGTATAGGAATAAAACAAGTCCTTTTATCTGAACAATTTGTCGACTATCTAACACAAGAAATTTGTTGACTCGTCCTCGAATGGGTTTATAAATTCTTCGATGGAATAAGCAAGCTTCTTCACATCAACACAAAAATTCTTCTGCGTATTTTCCTGTTTGTCGGGAAACGTAGTCGGACATTTTTTGTTCCGAAACAATGGGGCTTAAACTCTTCAATCAAATTGGTAATTTCTGGTCCAGCAACTAAAATTTGTCTGAGACAGTGCTCGTCAGAGGTTAAACCAACTACACCACCAGTGTCTTTAAGTACTTTATTTCATTTCTCGTGTGCCTGGTCAATCGGTATGGTAGAAAAGCGTCTGCCCGTTTTCCGAATGGTGAATAATCCTGCTTAAAGTGGCTTACCAAAGCTGGATGAATAGTTTCAAGAGCCATCATATCACGGACGTGTACTGAACACCATCTGGCATAGTTTGCGTGGTCCTTCAAGAAAAATTATGGAATTAGTTTCACCAGTGTTTCAATTAGCCACATCTAAATCATAAATTATATCATATTCATGCCTTTTACAGACACATAATGCAGATGCAGTTACTTGATGAGCATGACAGGTTTTAGATATGTTCAAACCGAGTCCCTATGAGTGTGCTCTGCCTAGAGCAGACGTACTAATGCTATCAACGATTCAGCCCATCCACTTCCATTAAGAAGATCTCTTACGTCTTCAAAGCCGCCATTTCTATATGTAAACCATGAGAAATGTCACTATTTTGTCTTCTCTGAACTGGGAAGGATTTAGGAATTGCTATTCTTTAATCAATGCATGTATTGGCTGATCTCAAATATTAATGCCCATTTTTGCCTATTTTTGCATAGTTGAGGCCTTATCCAAATCTTTAATTTACGTACTCTTATTAAAAAATCGTTATTTGAATTTTCGCGACGTCCTGCGATGTGTAAACGACGTTATTATGATCTGTAGACAAAAGTGAGACGACCAGCGCACTCAGCAGCATTTTATACCCATTTTGTTATTTTCATGGGCTATTAAAACTCTATTTGACAATTCATGAAGCTATACGACGTTTATACTACGTTATAGTGATCGAATATTTTGTCTCCAGGTCCAGGATTGTTCAGCGCAGTTGAAAGTACATGTCCACCAACTTTCATGCTTCCTGGAAAAAAAATGCACGATTCTTCTGATTTTTAAAGCTTAGCCGCTCTACCACAATGACATTTTCGCTATAAAGATATATTAGAAAAACTATTCGCTATATTAGAAAAATTTTAACTTCAATTTTAGGATCTGGAAATGAAAATATGTAAGGAAAAGAACACTTTTTATAAAGTTGTTATTTTCAGTGTTTTTAAAGGAACTTTTTCAGCACACCGCTTGTTGCTAGCTTGTTTCGGTAATAGTTCTTCATCCTTTGTGGAAACAGAAATTACTAACTAACAAATTGAACTAGTCAAGATTTTCCTATTAAGCAATTCGGTGCAAAATTTAAGAACATCACTGCAGAGAAAATATCATATAAAGATTTAGGAGAAGTTACAGAAATAAAAATCATTGTCAAACAAAAAATTAGTTAAATTTGAAATTTCTAACTACACATGAAAAAGAAATGAAGACAGCAACTAGGGTTCAAATCTTGAAGAATAGAATTGCTGCAAAGCAAAACAGCAGTCACAAGCTAGACCTCAGGAGACAAGACTATTTGAAGAGATTAAATTAAAAAAAGCTTTTCAACTACTAAAACTAAGGAGCAACATTTAAACTTAAAACGAACAGAAATTATTAAGTTTATGAGGGGGCTTGCCCCCTCCTCAATACCTCGCTCTTTACACTAAAGTTTGGCTTTCTGTTCTAAATATTTAAGAATGACTCCTGAAACACAACGGTGGTTTAATTGGAATAATAGGCTCCTTTAAAAGTTCTATGAAACTTTAACGCGAAGAGCAAGGCACGGAGAAGGGGTTGACCCCCCCCCCCTCTCAGATAGGTAATAATTTCTGTTCACTTAAGTATTAATACTGCTCCTTATTTTTGGTTGAAAAAAATTGTTTTACTTATTTAATTTCTTATCATTTTTTAAATAATGCCGGGAAATCCTGCTACCCCTCCATGAGAAATTCCGTTCCCCAACAAAAACTACACTACTTCCCTCCCCTAACACTTACTTCCCTCCCCGCCAAATGAATACCCCCCTCCCCCGAAGAATATCTGTACACTTCCCAATAGAAAATACTATATGTAAACAATGGACAAAGATCTTAGCTTGCAGCCCTTGCCCCGAAGGCTGTGGGGGCTAAGCCATCTTTAAAGACATTGTTATTAGATCTTTACCAAGCTGAAAAAATGGCCATCTCAAACTTTTATAGGACGAATTTTGGGAAAAAACGGCGTGGGAGGCTGCCTTCCAATATTTTTGGTCACTTAAAAGGTCACTAGAACCTTTGATTTCTGATTAAATTAGACCTCTTCAGATTGTCTGGGATCTCTGACTGGATACGAAGATCCCAGGAAAAAACAAAGAAACAAAAAAAAATGACAAATAAACACGTATCCATGATCTTACTTCTGGCAGAAAATGTAAAATTTCACATTTTTCTATATAGGAGCTTGGAACCTCTAAGGTAGGGTTCTCTGATATGCTGAATGTGATGGTTTGATTTTCAGTAATATCACTTGATGTTACGGTCCTGTTTCCCCTTTTTTCAAAAATTAGGCAAGTTTTCTCAGGCTCGTAACTTTTTATGGGTAACATTAAACTTGAAAATTTTATATATTTTGAATAAGCATCCAATTTCGATTCTTCCGATGTATCCATTGTTATCCAGACTCTGTTTCTTAGAGTTTCAGTTATATTGAGCCGCATTGCTCCTTACTTACAGTTCGTTACCACAAATTGCTTGATGTAGCTACTTTGACCTCCGGATTATTTGTAAGATTTAATTCCAGCCAATTGAAGGTGCAGCAAAATACCCAACTCCTAATGCCTGCCAAATTTAATTTGACCTGTTTGAGTTTCATATATACAAAAAAAACGAAAAAAAAAAAAAAAAAAAAAACAAACACAAAAGTGTACACAATAGTTTAACTATTGGTACTTTTTAAGAAATTTTTACTAGATAATCTTTTTTAAGCATCTTTAAAGTTTTCCGTTACTATGGACCATGGCTCTCTCTTTACAAGTTTGCAGCTATTTCTTCAACCATGACATGTAGGCCAGATTGAATATAACGTGTCTTAATCCACCAGCTTCTTAAGATATCCTATCATGCTCAGTTTTGTTGTAACTGTTTTAATGTTTGAGTAAATATGCATCTAGCACAAAAGAAGTTTTGTTTGCTTGTCTAGTAGAAAAATATCGAATGTCACAAATCAATAAAACTAATTTTTCAATTTATTTCTGTTTTTCTTAGGCTCCTTTGGCTTATTCTATATCCCCCATTAAGTTTTCAGCCAATCTTGAAAAAATCCAAGTTTTCGTGTCTTGAATCGATACAGCCAAATTTACCTTTTAAAATTTGGTGTCCACATTAAGAGTTTGTTTTCAGGCTACACATGCTGAAAGTTACAATCCAATTTTAGAAAAATATTTTTTGGATCTTCTTGAGGCATCACCAATCGATCAACTCCATTTTTGTCGACATTTTTTGTTCTCTGAAGCCCATTTTATCTAGTGCATATTCCCAGTAAGTTACATTAAATATGAGACAAAAAAAATAGTTTTTCAGGTGTCACATATCGGTATAAACTAACTTTTTTTTTAACTCTTTCCCCTTTTTTGGGCACAATTTCATGGGATAAAATTTAATTCAGCATTTTAGTGAACTGAGATCTCCTTGCTAAGTGACGAAAGGATATTAGATTAAAGCCGAAAGAAGAAAAAATGTTGGCCCTTTCCCCAGCTTAATTTTGTAGGGCTGTTCTCCCAGCCTAAAATTTTGTGAAATATTAAGGTCCCCTTGCCCCAGTGACTTACAGTTTAAAGTTTCCAGCCGTAGTTAAATAAACATTTTATACCCTTCTCTCAAATCCCAATTTAACACAAATCAACCTTTTTTTTGCAATTTTTTTGTCCTTTGAAGTTTCAGAGACTTAGGGCATTTGTTTTGCTCATTAGAGTGCTCTTTGCCCCGAATGTTTTGGGTATAAGTTTAGAGCCATTCAAAAAAAGTTTTTGAACCTCTTTCGGGCCCAATATAAGTTACAAACTGTTCAGGAATAAAGGTTTTGGCAATTTTTCCGGACACTGTCGTCTAGCTAGAGTAGTAAAGTAACCAGGTTATAGCCACCAGGTTTAGTAAAGTAAGGATGGGTTATTTTCACCAGATGGGATAATTTCACCAGGCGAGGTATTTGGGGGGTGAGACTTGCAACCTCTATCTTTGCCCAAGGCTATAATAGCTAACAATTATGGGTCTTGGTTTAGTAGCCATGTAGTCGAAACTAATAGAGACTTGGACTTCACTAACAGAAAATACTAACAGAAACTAACACTACTGAGCCTGGAGAAAAGACAGATGTTAAATAATGATTACTTTTATTTACCTCTTAAAGCGGACAACAATACAGGACTTATAGGTCTTTATAGAGAACAGAACTGATAGACATCAAAAGTTATAGGGGGCCATAAATACTAAATCCATAAAACAAAGAGTAAATCGGTAAACTCTTATTATACCAAACAATGCAGTATCAGAACAATTAAGTTGATCAAAAATACAAAATGTTACGACTTCTTATCTTTCCGAGGAGGGTGTATAAATTCTATGTCCTGACCACACTTCCTGCTTTAATGAAGGAAGTGGTTATTTCCAAATTCTCTATCTCCACCACACATCCCATAAGCTCTTGATTAATGAGGTTATTTCAAAACTTTGTATCTTATTAAAAGTGCTTATTTCTCAACTTTACAATTTGCATTCTTTTTAAAAAAAATTTGTGAATTGTAGTCTTAAGGACTAACAGATAAAAATGCAAAGTTAAAAGGGAAAAATCTTTTGACTCATCTTTGAGCCCTATGTGTGAGAGACCTGTTCCCCCAGGCTTCATTCTTCTGAATTTAGGTACCCTAGTGGCAAGGAATTGTGCCTGTAAGTATAAAATGATAAGAAACAAAAATTTGTTCCCCCTTTACATAGTTTCCTGACAGCTTACATGTCCCAACAAAAACAAGTGGTCCTTTTGGTCTAGGGGATGACCTCTGAAAGATCCATGACAATCGGACGGCCAAGATTAAACGTATCCGCCTATTTTCCCGTGCATGGTTCTATATCTAATCTATCTTTAAATAATAGACAGTTTGCGTAATTTAGAACCCTTAACCCTAGGGCTAAATATGTCAAGTCGTCTTCGGAGGCATATTTATTTGGGTTTTCGACTATTCTATGAAATGTATGGCTATCTGAAATTTTGGTCTGATACTATGGAGATGGCGAGGATTTCTAGGGGCAAAGAAGGACACAACAGAGGGAGTTTATGCCGTTTCCAACCGAATAAGCCCTCAACTAAGTTACAACGGATTACCCTTCCTATATTATGTGGCCAGAGGAAAAGAAAAATAGATAATGTGGTTTCTAGGAAAACTTGCTCCTGGAAAACATGATCCCCGAGAACTTTTTACTAGAAAACCTATCCCCAAGAAAAATTGCCCTTGGAAACATACCCCTAGGAAAACTATCCCCCAGAAAGATTTATTCCTAAAAACTTGCCCCAGACAACTTTTTACCTTTGGAAACTCATCTCTGCAAAGTTTACTCACTGAAAATTTGTATGAAACCACCATATGTTGATGCATCCTCTGATTGAAGGTAAGCAACTGTTTTTTGGGTGTGACGGGCTTAGACAAATTGCGACTTCCTTGGAACAACTTTCAAACGGTCCCCCCTCCTGCTTGGTAAACTTTTTGTATAGACTTTGAAGTCAGAATTTTTTGGCTACCTAGAAGCAGCTTTGCCTTTTAAACTGTTATGGGATGGAACTGTCAAGGGATGGTTTCTCTTAAGGCATAGATTTGCTCCGGACCGAATAACTAATAACACAATCAAACAGTCCGTGGTGGTGAACAGTAGGTAAGGAGTGACCCGGCTCAATAGTAACTGAAACTCTAAAGACGAAAACTGATCACTATAGATACATCAAAATAATTGGCGTTTTATGCTGATTTCAAATACACAAAGTACATTAAGTTTAGTATTACCCATCAAAAGAAACGAGCCTGAGAAAATTTACCCCATCTTTGAATATAGGGGAAACGCCCCAAAAAAGCCAATCGATTTTAATTAAACACTCTCCATCTGATTCAGCATATCAGAAACCCTACTGTAGGTTTCAAGCGCCTACCTACGAAAACGTGGAATTTTGTTTTTACCAGAAAAAAGTTCCCTGATGGGTGTTTATTTTATCTTTTTTTTTTCATAGGTGATCGTTTCGAAACGATGGTCCTAGAAGA
Source organism: Artemia sp. Kazakhstan ARC1039 (assembly GCA_029168905.1). NCBI lineage: Eukaryota > Metazoa > Arthropoda > Branchiopoda > Anostraca > Artemiidae > Artemia > Artemia sp. Kazakhstan ARC1039. The sequence continues at coordinate 44,515 of JAQQPU010002380.1, read as the reverse complement.
TCGTGATAGGGCCCATTCGAATGGATATTAAGAGTTCTAGTACCCTTTTTAAGTTACCAAAGATATTGGAGGGCCACTAGCCCCCTCCCACGTCCCTTTTCTCCAATGCCTGATCAAAATGTTTGAGATAGCCATGTGATTTAGTATAGCTGAAAAATCCAAAAAATATGTCTTTGGCTTGACATTACCCCTCCCCCCCCTCCCACAGTCCCTGAGGAAAAAGTCCTAAGTTACGCGCAATTTGACCATTGTTCATACAAAGAAACTGTAATTGGGAAATATACGGGGTTTTGGGCCGAGATTTCCGGTGGAGGGGGGCCCACTGGGAGAATTATCTTTGGAGAAAAGTTTCCAGGGGAAATTTTGCACGGGGGCAAGGAAGTGGATATACTGGCACGGTTTAAAAAACAGTCAGACATTGAATAAAAAAAGTTTTTTGATTGAAGTAAAGAACAACATTAAAACTTTTATACAAGGAATGCTAATAATCTGGTGACCGAGTATAGGAGTGGAAGTCGAACTGGATTTCAAATGAAACATCTGGGTCAGGGGGTATGGAATTCCCTCCCAGATGGTGTTAAGGCGGCAGAACACCAGCATTTTTTTTTAAAAAGAGTAAAGAATTTTTTGGTAGAAGGGCGAGGAGCCATGATTCAGAAATTGAAGATATATGTTATCATTTATTTTCTTTTGTTTTTATCTTCTTTTTTCATTTTTTTCTTCCTTTTTTTGTTTTCTGTGTTTTGTTTTTGTTTTTTTCTGTGTTTTATGAGAGTGTTCATTAGTACGTGTTAAAAAGAAATTTAATTTTTTTTAGAAAATTAAAATTTATTTTTTATGTAAGTTGAAATAGTTTGTGGTAACCACCCAGTGCCAGTGCATTTATGTCTTACCATGGGTGGTAACCTATGATCATGTTTAACTAGTTCGTTTTGAAATAAATTAATCTAATCTAACTTAAAACGAACAGATATTATTCCGTATATGAAGGGGACTGCCCCTTCCTCAACCCTCGCTCTTTCCTCTAAAGTTTGACTTTTTGTCACGATTCTTTAAGAAAAGCTGCTCAAACACAAGGGTTTTTGAATTTGAATGAGATGTATATTAAAGAGTTCGGCCTTAATAGCGAGAGTTGAGAAATGGGCAGCCCCCTCATTACGAAATACTTTTAGTGCGTTTTCTGGTTTAATTTTGCTCCTTACTTTCAGTTGAAAAGCTTCTTTTATTCAATACAAGTAAAGTATGAAAATAAACCTTGGTTCTTTCGGAATCAACAGGCGTGCGTTGACAAAGTAAACAGCGAGGTGTACCGCAATGATTATTTTTTTCCGGCCATTTTGTATGGAAGGAATGGCTGTTGAAATTTGGCAGAAGGCTCATATAAGTGATTTTTATGCAAAAGGGCCCACAGGGAGGAGGGTCTGAGCTTTCACCCTATTTTCTGGAGACAAGCACAGAGGCTAATGCTTAAGTTGTATTATCTAACGACTAAGTTTTTCTTTAGAGCAAGCTTAAAGCGTGGACTTTGAGTAAAGCTTTTCTTGGGACAAGTTTTTTCGGTTCAGTTTTTTCTAAATCTCAAAAGCAAGATTTTGGCTGCTAGATCTTATGCACTTTTTTTCCAGAGGCTAGTTTTACTGATAATGGTTCTTTAGGGGTTTGGGGGGCTCTTGGAGCGAGGTTCCTAGGAGAAAGCTTTTCACTCGGCGAGTTTCTTTTGGTGGCAGGTTTCTCCGGCCCTAATATTTTGAGATTTAGTTATCATGCGCCAAGTTTCCATTTTAACAATACAAGGGGCGCATTACTACGTCATCGCTAACGCATTTGAACGCTCAACCGAACTTAATATAATATATTCCGTTCATATAATATGCTTGAAAAAAATTGTTGAAAAACAATTTTCAACAATTTGTTGAAAATTTGAAAAGAAATTGCTAAAAAAAAATCATTTCTAAGACTTGCAACATCAAATTTTAAAATAAATGAGACATTTATGATATGTAATGTCTCATTTCCGTTCCAAATGTCTCGTTTCTCTTCCACATACATTTTTCCGTTTTAATCGACTGTACATTGATTCTTTTTTTTTTTACTTAAATCCATAGTAAAAATTAGCATGACATGTTCTATATGGATGATTTGATTTTAATTGGCGCCGTTTTTCGTTGGGACAAACAAATCTATTGGCTAAGCATATTTTTAAAAAAGGCTAGCCTTTTCTCTTCCTTGCGCTACATTGAATTTTTGTTTTTCTTATTTTATAAATACTGCCTAGAACATAACAAGTGCAGTAATGGAAATGATGTTAATTAATTAATTATGAATTTCATAGGAGGCAAAAAAATCCCAAAATAACTTACAGAATCGTTTTCTCGTGTGGGCTTAGGGCAAAAAAAACTATGGCCGAGGCGCCAGGCTCGTAATGCATCTTGGCATCGTTGGACCAATAGCAAAGGTTCATTTTTATAAAATGATAGAAATAAGTAGAAAAGGGCATCTCAGATGCATCAAAAACAGTTTTGTTACAAAGCAATTATCAAAAAAAAAATATATTCGAAATATTTGGAATCCCAGAAAAATGGATGTTACCAATCGATATTGCAGAGAGAAATTTTCCTTTGAACGTCCGAAGGAAAATTTCATTTGATAAAAAAAAAAATCATAAAATGCCTTTTAACGGCAGCCAATGTATGGCTACTCCACTAATTTCAAATATATCATTCACTTGTCATTTCTTGATACATTTTCAGCAAATAAATTTCTAATCGAATCATAGTGCTTTCTGAAAATCAATCCAGCATAGCTTTTCCTAGAAATCCACATTGATCTTCTGAGCAATAAAGTAGCTTTCTGTAGGGTTCAAAGAAAGCGTCTTCTTATAAGGGGATACAAAAATTAATTCGTGCTTTTAGTTGAAGTTTTAGTGTCTAAAAAAATAAAATATATGCCTGTCAATTTAATATACGCCTGGAAATATAAATGAAAAGCCTTCTTTAAACAAATAAGAGCCTTTCAGTCATGGCACTTTCAGAGTTAATTCTCTTTTTTTAATGCCTTATACAACGAGATTTTCTTCTGTCAATACACCATGAAGTTTACGCATGAAGATACGTAAAATTTGAAGATACTGTTTTATATCTAGTTTTGATGTTGTTTGATGCAACCTTTCAGTTTCTTATAGTGTAAATTAAAGAAAAAAACAAGTATTTGCAAATGAAAGTAAGGAGAAACATTAAAACTTAAAACGAACAGAAATTATTACGTATATGAGGGAGGTATCCCCCTCCTCAATGCCTCGATTTTTACAATAAAGTTTGACTTTTTGTCAGTGGCGGAATTTGTTCCAAATCCTGGAGGGAGGGGGGCAAAGTTGGCGCAAATTTTCCCAAATCAAATGAAATCATAGGCAGCGCGCTAGCGCTGCCTATGATATGAAAATTAAAAAACTTTTTACACAAAATAAGTTTTTCAGAGAAAAGTAAAGAATTCCATTAAACAAAAAATGAGAAAAAATAAAATCAAATAAGCTACCAAGCGTGAAACTACCACAAATCAGCATCGATAAATAAATGAAAGCCAAAACGAACAGAAATTACAATAAATAACCAAGTCAAACTCAAAACGAGCAGAAATTAAAATAAGTTGGGTTCAAAACCCCTATGCCTTCCCAAGGCCAGAGCATAATTTGCACTTTACTGAAAAAAATATGAATGTTTTTATTTTTATAACTTTTATAAATAAAATAATATTAAGATTTTGATTACTAAATATCAGTATATGTATAGTAAACTGACAATGCACACTCATTTGTATTTTTTTCAGTAAAGTGCAAATTATGTTCTGGCTTTGGGAATGCATAGGGGTTTTGAGGTCTAAACAACAACAAAAACAACAAAATAATACATTATACCCACATCGATTTTTACTTTAATAATGTCAAGCCTTCCAATTACTTTCGACTATTAAAAAGGGCACTAGGCCTTTCGATTTCCAATAGAATGAGCCCTTTTAGAGTTTCTACGATAACACTTCCTATAAGCACCTTATATGCCCCCAGGGCATAAATTACAACTCTTACCCTAAGGGCTGTGAGGGTGGTTGTCATCCTCTAGGACCTAATTTCCAGAACTTTCAACTACGTTACACAAAATGACTATCTCAAAATCTTGATTGGATGTGTCTGGGAAAATGGTGGGCGTGAGAGGGGCGTTAGTCTTTCTCCAATCACTTTCAACTATTAAAAAAGGCACTAGCCCTTTCAATTTCCAGTCAAATGAGCCCTTTTGAAGTTTCTACGACAACACTTTCAATAAAAACCTTATATGCCCCCAAGGGATAACTTACAACCCTCGCCCTGAGGGCTGGCGGGGGGGGGGGGGGGTTGTCATCCTCACAGACCTGATTTCCAGAACTTTCTGCTATATTGAACAAAATGGTTACCTGAAAATTTTGATTGGATGAGCTTGGGGGAATGGTGGGCGGGAGAGAGGGGTTAGTTACCGTCCAATCACTTTCAATTATTAAAAAGGGCACTATCCCTCTCAATTTCCAATTGAATGAGCCCTTTTTGAGGTTTTACGACAACTCTATCATTAAAAACCTTATATTCCCCCAGGGCATTACTTACAACCTTTGCCCTGGGGACTCTGGGGGGCTTGTGATCCTTAAATACATAATTTCAAGAACTTTCAACTACGTTGAACTAAATGGCTATCTCTAAACTTTGATTGAATGTGTTCGGGGAAAAGGAGGGCGTGAAAGGGGGGTTAATTACTCTCCACTCACTTTCGACTATTAAAAAGGACACTAGACCTTTGAATTTCCAATCGAATGAGCCCTTTTTCAAGTTTCTACGACAAAGATTTCAATAAAAACTTATATGCCCCCCAGGGCATAACTTATAACCCTTGCTCTGAAGACTGTGGGGGGAGTGTCCTGCTCAAAGGTATAATTGGTGGGCGTGGAAGAGGTGTTAGTTGCCTTCCAATTACTTTAGACTATTAAAAAGGGCACAAGCCATTTCAATTTCTAATCGAACGAGGCCTTTTTTAAGTTTCTGCGACAACGCGTTCTATAAAAACTTTATATGCCCCCAGGGCATTACTTACAATCCTTGTCCTGAGGGCTGTGAGGAGGTTGTCATCCTCAAAGACCTAATTTCCAGAACTTAAAACTACGTTGAACAAAATGGCTATCTCAAAATTTTGATTGGATGTGTTTGGGGGAATGATGGGCGTGGAGGGGGGGGGCTAGTTGCCCTCCAGTGGCTTTCGACTATTAAAAAGAGCACTAGCCCTTTGAATTTCCAATCGAATGAGCCTTTCTTGAAGTTTCTAGACAACGCCCACTATAAAAACCTTATATGCCCCCAGGGCATAACTTAAAACCCTTGCCCCAAGGGTTTTGGGGGGTGTCCTCCTCAAAAACATATTTTCTATCTGGAAATCAACTACGCTGAACAAAATGGCTATCTCAAAATTTTGATTGGATGTGTTTGGGGAAATGATGGGCGTGGGTGGGGGGCTAGTTGGCCTCCAATCACTTTCAACTATTAAAAAGGGCACTAGCCCTTTGAATTTCTAATCGAATGAGCCTTTCTTGGAGTTTCTACGACAAGGCCTTCTATAAAAACCTTATATGCCCCCAGGGCATAACTTAAAACCCGTGCCCCGAGGGTTGTAGGGCAGTGTCCTCCTCAAAAACATATTTTCGATCTTTGAAAAGGCTATGCTTTCTCGTCTCCTTACTTTCCTAAAATCTAAAAATTTTCTTCATGATTTTCAATTTGGTTTTCGAATGAAGCACTCCACTGAACATGCCTGTATGACCCTTTTGAATTTTATTCATTCTGCGTTAGATTCAGGATTGATTCAGGCTGCTGTATTCCTGGATACTCGTAAGGCTTTCGATTCCTTAACCCATGGAATTCTTCTATCAAAGATGTCTCATTTTTGCAAAAGGGGAAATGTATTTTTTTGGTTCCAGTCTTATTTGAAGGATAGGTTAATTTCTGTTGATCCAATTTTCCGGTCACCCTCGCAAGTGAATTTCGGTGTCCCCCAGGGATTAGTTTTAGGGCCTGTGCTATTTTTTATTTATGTAAATTATCTTTATTATGTTGTAAAAAAGCAGAAACTTATTAATTGCTGTAGACTTTGTCATCCTAAGCCTTCCCTTGCCCATAGTGACAACTATAGTTCGCCTTCTTCTGATGTCCTTATTTGTTTTGCTGATGACAGCACACTTGGCACTTCGGGAAACTGCGAATCAGTGCTTTGCTTAAATTTGGAAAAATTTTTTGAAAGGGTAATTTTGTGGCTTGATGCTAATTATCTTACCCTAAATTTAAAGTCCATTTAATTTTTAATTTTTCGCGTGTTTCTCAGTTTTATCCCCGGTTATCAGAAATTCACCAGTAACATGGGATAATTCATAGATCTAAAGACCTAAAGAAACATATAGACCTAAAGAAACATATAGACCTAAAGAAACATATAAAGACCATAGATCTAAAGACCGATATGTTCGTTTCTTGGGCAGTCTTGATGATGAAAACCTATCTTTGAAACGTCACATTGATTTTATTAAAATTAAGATATGCAGGAGTCTCGGTATTTTAAGGAAACTCAAACATACTTTTCCTAGATCCATTTTGAAAATCCTTTTTCATTACTTGACTCAATCTTACGTTTCTTACATAGTATGGATGTCAACCTTTCCTTCACTGATAAAACCACTTTCTAAGGTTTACAATAAAGGTAGAAACCTCATTCAGGAAACTAATCGTTCATTAGTTATCCCATGTTTTGCTTTTTATCAGCTTCATGGTGATCTCCCCCGGTCCCTAAGTGTTCCGCTTTCTTTTGCCTCTGATCAAAATAATTATAATCTTCGCAATATGACAAACCATGTTCAAGTTTCATTTTATCCTTGTATAAGGTCAGATATTAATCCTCTAATGACGTGTCATATTGTTTGGAATAAGTTGCCTGAGTCAGCTCGAGGGTGCCACTCATTCGGTTTGTTTAAAAAATTGTTCAAAAATTCTTTGGCTTCCCATTCAAGTTAATTTTATTTGTGTTTTTTTTGGTCTATTTAATCTACTTAATTAAGTATATTTATTCTATTTATTTTTGTTTCTATAGTTTTTATTTTATTTATATTTTGCTTTCTTCTCCTTTTGCTCTTCTGTCTGTGAGTAAGTGATCTTACTAAATTTTCTTCTGCTTTTCATCTCTGAGTAAGTAACTCATTTGTCTTCTCCCTTCTTTACAGGCCAATGAACCTTTGGGGGAATAGTAACATGTAATATTGTATATTTATTTAATGAAGAATAAATCTTTTCTTATCTTAAAAAAACTGATCCGTTTCTTTGGATGCTTGAATTATGCAGACTTCTCTTATTTTTGGCAATATTTTTGAAGAAACTAAATTTCGGTTGGGGGGGGGGGGCAAAATAGAGCGTGGGGGCAAACCAGGGCCTAGGAGGGCAAGTCACCTACCCCTACCCCACAGGAAATTACATTCCTGCTTTTTTCCAATTATTTAAGAATGGCTCCTGAAACACAAGGGCCGTTAAATTAGAATAATAAGTTTTTTAAAAGTTCTGAAAAAAATCTTTAGCTTAAAGAACGATATATTGAGGATGGACCAAACCCCCTAATATACGTAATAGTTTCTGCTCGCTTTAAGTTTTAATATTGCTCCGTAAAGTCAATTGAGAAAACCTTGTTTATTTTTATTTAATTTCTGATGGGTTTTAATTAATGCCCGAAAATCCAGCTTCCCCTCCATGGAAAATTTCCTCCCTATTCAAAATTTCTCCATGGAAAGACCCTCCTAATTAAGCCCCCCTGCCATACCCCCCCCCCAACGAAAAATATCTGTATACTTCCCAATAGCCAATACTATATTTAAACAATGGAGGAAGTTCATAAGGGTATCTCGAAATTCTGATCGGATGACTTTTGGAAAAAAGAGGAATGGGAGGCTATATGACCAATATTTTGGTCACTTAAAAAGAGCACTAAAACTTTTGATTTACAATCAAATGACCCCTCTCCCGATCTTCTAGAATCACTAGTTCGATGCAATCACTCCTTTGAAAAAAAAAACAACAAAAAACAACGAAAAACACGCATCCGTGATCTTGCTTCTGGCGAAAAATGTTAAATTCCACGTTTTTGTATATAGGAGCTTGAAATATCTACACTAGGGTTCTCTGCTGAACCTCTAGGCGTGATTTTCATTAAGAGCAACTGATGTTCTGGGGAGGGGGGAACTTACCCCCTATTTGAAAATTGGGTGAATTTTTCTTAGGCTCGTAACTTTTAATGGGTAAAATTAAATTGGGTGAATTTTGTATATTTTGAATAAGCATCAAAATTCAATTCTTTTGAAGCATCTATTGTTATCGAGACTCTGTTTCTTATAGTTTCGGTTACTAATTAGCCGCATCATGTGTGATAATTAGGGTCTGTTTTGGGGATGAAACCCTCTTCAGGCCGGTCCTACTAATAGCTATCAGCTGATACAAGCATCTGACTTTCTGGAGAGTCAAGGAACTACTCAATGATTCTTTTTTTTAAATAGGCGTTCTTATACAGTTACAAAAAATTTAAATGCTTGTTATTTGATCCTATATTTGTCAAATAGGCTACCCCTGACAAGTCTTAAAGAAAATACCACATTTCCTTTACACCCAGGCAGAATAACAGTAGCACCAAATTTCGATGCGAGAATAGAACACCAATATTTTAGTGATATCTTTAAAATGAAAACCTATGTATGCGTAAAAGATACATAAAAGACATACCTTGAACCAAATTTTCACCAAACTACACCACGGATTCATTACGCTGGCAGAGCCAGATTACATACTAGATAGATTTATTCTGTATGTAAGTATGATTTACTGAGTCATATATTATGTTATATTTTGAACATTATATTTAGAATATCAGATGCTTTAGTATACTTAAATGTATTAAACATTGTTATTAAAAACCGCTGCTTGGACACATTCTACTTGGACACTTTGGAAACATTAAAAAAGATCATTTAAAAAAATAAATACTTTTTTTAACAACATCGGTCTTTTATCAGCCCTTTGAGTTGTCTCTCCCGATTTCTTTTAAATATTGCAGCGTGTGTCTAGATCTACAATATAATAGTCTAATAAGAAATGAGGAATTCGATAGTAATAGTACCTGTAGCAATTCTTGCCTATTCCTCGTCATTGCCCCTTTGCGGCAAAGAGGGTTGACATCGGCACTCTGCTCTGACGGAATCCATTTTGTTACATAAGAGGGGCATTATAATTTTAAATTTGGTTCAAGTTATCCCTCTTCCAATATTTTACTGAAACTGGTTCAACACGATCACCTGCAGTGAAAAAGAAACTTCGAAGCAAACTAACAAATAGGCACACATCGGTCACCATCCTTATCGGCAATGACACGAAAAAAGAATGTTTTTTTTTAAAGAAGTAAAAAGTGAGATTCAAATTAAAAATTTATAGATAGTACTTACTTTTGCTTGTTACGGGTCCAGACGTGAATGCCTCATCCAGCAGACACTGTAAAGTTAACTCCAATCTCTACCAATCTTGTTCCAGTTCTTCAGAAAATCGGACCCAGCATCTCTCCTATTCTCCGGCAAACTCTATGAATCTGCCAATAAAGTCAATCTCGTCTTAGAAAGTTGCCCGCCAATTCTCCAATTAACCGTCTGGTCTCCTAAGATAATCAAACAGTTCGTGGTAGCGAACTGTAAGTAAGGAGCGACCCGACTTAATAGTAACTGAAACTCTAAGAAACGGATACTTGGCAACACGGCCAGAGGCTTGACGGTAACAGAAATTAGAAAAAGTAGGCTCCTTCTTTTTACCTACTACTCTCAGGGGCTCCACATGAAGATTATTACCGCTAGTCCCTAGGATTATCTAAATAATAAACAGATCTCACAGTTAAAATCACAATTAAAATACATTCGAAAATAGACTCTTGCTTTTAATTTTTTGATTTTAAAAATACAACATATAAAATCGTTAGGAAAAAGGAAAAGCTAGTGACTTGTCTCTGGGGACCTGATACCTTAGTTAGGAAAGGAGCAGTTTGGGTAATGCCTGAAATTAGACTAATTAGCCTATACCAAGATATAGGAATATATTACGGCAAACCATAAGAATATTGAAATTTAGTTAGGAGCGTGGTGTACATGGGTTCCCTTACGTACACACCCGGTTTAATGAACGGTTGAGATATTGCCTGCATAATGCTGAATTCAAAAAGTTTGTGGTAACGAACTCTAACTAAAGAGCGACTCGGCCCGGTAATAACCGAGACTCTAAAGAAAAGTATTTTGATAATAATTAATACATCAAAAGAATTGACTTTTAATGCTGGTTCCAAATATACGTAACTTATTAAGTTGAATATTATCCGTTATATGCTACGAGTCTGAAAAGATTTGCCTGATTTTCGAAAAAGGAGGAAACATCCCCAACCACCCCGACGGTCTGAATGAAAATCACACCATCAGATTCAGCCTGTCAGAGATTTCTACTGCAGAGGTTTCAAAATTCCATCTACAAAAATGTGGAATTTTGTGTTTTTGACCTGAAGAAAGATCACAGATGAGAGTTTATTTGTTTATTTGGTCGTTGTTGGGTTTTTTTTTTTTACAGGAGTGATTGTTTCGAATCAATGATCCTAAAATATCGGGATAGGGCTGCTTCGAAATAAAATCAAAAGCTCTAGCGCTAATTTTACGTGACTGAAAAGATTGGAGAGCAAACAGCCACCTCCCACACACTTTTTTCCTCAAAAACATCCGATCAAAATTTTGTGATAGCCATTTGGGTTAGTATAGTTGAAAGCCAATAACTACTCTTATGAGGATGACATGCCCCCCTACAGCCCTTCAGGCAATGGACGCACGAATGGACAATTTCGTTACACATTAGAGTAGTGAAATATCTGAAAGACCAATTACACCTAGAAACTTTGAGTTAAAAATATGCTCTAAAACTGCTTATTTTAAAATTGTAAGCCGGAAACTTTTCACTATAGTAGAAAGCGGTTTGGTTAGGAACTAAAAATCTTAGGATATAGGACTTGAATTGCTCCCTAGTTTGTGAACTCAAAGAATTACGAGGTGTGCCAGACGCGTCAAACGCTAGATGGTACTGGTGATTCGTTTTACACTAGTGCCAACTTTCACTTTTACCGCATCCTCATAAGCACGCTTAGCGTAAACATCCACAAACTCCAAAAACAACATTAAGAGCTAGTATAACTAAATTCATTATTTACAGCTAATATTAATAGTAACTAATTGCTCGTATAGCTAATACCATTAGTGGAAATTACTTTTCCCTATTGTGTATCTCTTATCTCCTTTTACATTAAAATTAAGATAGGAGGCTCCTCGCTATCATGGAAAGTAGTTGGACTGAAAAAAAAAGCCAAAAATGAACCTACAGCCTAAATTGTCCCTTGGGAAGGTGTTTTCAAGGTCAAAAAAATTACAACGCTCGTCAAGCTCGTCGCTCGTCAGCCTTCAAGGTGAGAAAATAATTTTGTTTCTAAAGCGCAGGACTCTAACTATATCTACATTTCATAAAAAGAAATATAAAGCATTTTAGAAACTAATAAATGCAGTTGATTATCCGGAGGCCCGAATAAATTTTAGACATATGGATTAGACCAATCAGTCTGCTTTATTACATTGAATAAGTGGGTAATAAGTACCTCTTGAACAAAGATTGTTATGTAACAAATTTTGAGTTCTAGCAGTCGAGCTGCTCATTCCATCATTCACTTATTAATGTCTGTATTAAGTCCAGAGCACATCCAAGGTCATAAAAAGCCATATGGGCCATAGCCATTAGTCTTTGTGACACCAGAACACTTTGAATAAGGCATTTTCATCAACCCTGAGATAGTCCGGAGGTAAAGAGCGAGTCTGTGGTAAATACTACTACTAACAACTCACCGCAGCACCAAGCCGTCTGAGGCCAACACAGCTATGCACGCTCCTCCTCCATCCCAATCTATTCAAAGACTCCCTTTTTACACCCTCCCACGAAGTTACCATCTCCCTTAAATCTTTATTCATAACGTCCTCCCACCCCAGACGGGGACGACTGGCTTTCCCTTTAGCCCTAGACGGTTGGCCGATAAGAACAATCTTCGGCAATTTGTCATCCTTCATCCGCACAACGTGCCCTAGCCACCTCAACCTTTCTTTCATTATAGCACTAGAGAGCGGTATTGAGCCACATGTTTCGTAAAGCCTATTGTTTAAAATACGGTCAGTCAGCCGGGTACCCAGAACAATCCTTAAGCAATTTCTCTGGAAAATATCTAGCAAATTTTCATCCGCTTTTCGGAGCGCCCATGCTTCAGAGCCATATTTGACAACTGTCATCACTGTAGCTTCCAATATTCTAACCTTGGTTTGCAGACTTATCTTCTTATTCTTCCGAACTTTTTTTAACTGTGAAAAAACACCCTGAACTTTGGCTATTCTAATTTTAACATCTTCACTGCTCCCACCATCTTTACTAATAATACTACCAAGGTAAGTGAANTCACTGCTCCCACCATCTTTACTAATAATACTACCAAGGTAAGTGAAGCTGCCCACCTGATCAATCTTTTCATTATTCAATGCCACCTTTTCATCTTCACTTATTCCTAGCCTTAGTGACTAAGTCTTCTTAACATTGATTTTCAAACCTATTCTAGACCCTGAACTCGCAAAACCTCTAAAACTTCATTCATTTTGCTCACACTTTCATCTAGGATGCTTAAATCATCAGCATAATCCAAGTCCAGGAGACTTTTTCATCCCCATTCGATTCCGTGGTCTCCCATTGCCTTTCCTGTGCTCCTTAAGACAAAGTCCATCAAAATAATCCATATAAAGGGGGATGAACACAGCCCTGCTTAACTCCTGATTTAATACACAACCAGCTGCTAACCTCATTTCCTACCTTAACCGCAGCAGTGTTACTAGTAACTGAAGTGTTATTATTTAAGTTAAAGTCTCGTTTCATTTTCTTGTTTATAGTTTTACTCATCCTTGCTTCTCAAAGAATAGAGTCGACAATGGCAGCGTGGTTTGGTGCTGAGGGCTTTGCCAAGTATCTATCTGACGACACTGCTACTAAGCGAGGTGCCAATCCAACATTCGTCGAATGGCTTGTTTTATCTTGGGTAATGGGTAAGTAGAAATTTGCCTGATTTCCAAAAAAGGAGAAAAACACCCCCTAAATGTCAAGGAATGTTAATGAAAATCACATCGTCAGATTCAGCGTGTCATTGAGCCCTGCGGTAGAAGTTCCAAACTCCTATGTACAAAAATGTGGAATTATGTATTTTTTGCCAGAAGAAAGATCACGGATGCGTGTTCATTTGTTTTTTTTCCAGGGGTGGTTGTATCAAAATAATGATCATAGAAGACCGGGAGAGGTTGCATTCGAAAGAAAATTCAAAGTTCTATTCCCCTCTTTAACTGACCAAAAATAAATTGGAGGGCAACTAGCCCCCCTACCACGCCCCTTTTTTTCCAAAAGTCCTCCGATAAAAATTTTGAGATAGACATTTTGTTCAGCATAGTTGAAAGATCCAATAACTATGTCTTTAGGATAAACATGATCCCTCCCCCCTCACTGCCCGTGGTGGAAGGCCTGTAAGTTACGGATTTTGCCCATTGTTTACGTATAGTATTTGTTATTGGAAAGTATACAGACATTTTTTCGTGGGCATTTACACTGGAAATTTACACTGGGGGGATTTGGCATTCCTATACGAAATGATTTTCATTACTCCTACTTTCTCTTTCCTCACTAAGTTTTGCATGTGGAGATGTTATAGGGGAATGTTCCGTGGCTATTTTCATTAGATTTGGATTTATGGGAAAAAATTTCTAGGGTAGAGAGATTTCTTGAGTGATCAGAAAAATTATTAGAAATTAAAGTGAAAAATAAAAGAGTGCTAAGGGTAAATTTGTAGACTGAATTGTCCGCAAGTAATTTTAAGGGGAGGGGGGATTTCTGAAAGGATGGAATTTGTCGAGGGGAGGGAGTGTGTATTTTACTTGGGAGAAAATTTCCACAGAGGTGATTCCCATGAGGGGAGGGAATTTATGATGGAAAGTGAGTCAGATTTAATGGCATTATTTGGAAAATGATCCGAAGTTAAATAAAAAACAGGTTTTTTCACTGAAAGTAATGAGCAACATTAAAACTAAAAACGAACAGGATATTATATCGTATATGAAGGAGTTACCCCCCTCCTCAATACCTTGCTCTTTACGCTAAAATTTGACTGTTTTTACCAGTTTTTAAGAACGGTTCTTGAAACAGAAGGGCCGTTTAATTACAATAGGAAGTTTCTTTTTAAAGTGCTGAAACTTCAGCGTATAGAGCAAGGTACTGAGGAGGGGGCCAGCCCCTTCATATACGGAATAACTTTTGTTCGCTTTTAGTTTTAATGTTGCTCCATTAAATTAGTTTTTTTTTATTTAAAAGAGTTTTAGTTTTATTTTATTTAAAAGAGGTCCAGGCGGATATATATACCTACCAAAATTTCGAGATTTTTACGATTCTCTTAAATTCTTAGCTCTTTTATATAGTTTGCCTTCTTTTAAATTCTTAAAGTAAATTAAAACATCCCAAAAATCTGCTCCCATCATAAACAAAAAAATTACGCACACATGCCTGCTTTTGACCTTTACAATATTTGCCTCATTTTTGACCGTTACATTTTTGGATTAAGATGGTTCACGTAGAAAATCATGGGAGGGGGTACTAGCCAGCCTATCGAATATAGTAGGCATTTCTGTCCCTATAGTTCATTCTAGGTCCTTTCAGGTCTGTTAATTGACCTTTCTTAAGAATTTAAATAGGATTTTAATGTTTAAGGTAGGAGGAGTTTCACCTTTGAAAGACCTCCATTAATTTGAACCAAAAGCAGATTCTTTTAACACGTTTATGATCTGGCTGTGACTACTTTTTAAATATGGATCAATCCATTCAGGCGAAGCTGTCCACACACTGGAACAACAAAGAGTAACCTAATAAAACTGTTTCGATTTGTTATCTTTATCATCAAACAGTTCGTGGTAACGAACTGTAAGTAAGGAGCGACCCGGCTCAATGGTAACCGAAACTCTAAAAAACGGAATTTTGATACTAATAGATACATCAAAAGAATCAGGTTATAATTCTGATTTCAAATATATAAGTTTCATCAAGTTTAATCTTACCTATCAAAAGTTACGCGCCTCAGAAAATTTGGCTGATTTTTGAAAAAAAGGCGAAAAGACCCCCTAAAAGCTATAGAACCTTAATCAAAATCACACCATCATATTCAGCGTATCAGAGAACCCTACTGTAGAGGTTTCAAGCTCCTATCTACAAAAATGTGGAATTTTCCATTTTTTGCCAGAAGAAAGATCACGGATGCGTGTTTATTTGTTTTTTGTTTTTTTGTT
>JAQQPU010002380.1:0-16839 GCA_029168905.1 Artemia sp. Kazakhstan ARC1039 | reverse complement strand
TTTTTTTTATTTAATCCCTATAAAAGTCAAGGAGGTAGGCAAGAGTTGAGTATTACATTGAGTGTTTCAGGGAGTTTTGGCGTGGAATGGCAAAAATGCCTCAGAAGCTTGTTGTAAATTTCTTTCTAGTTAAACAAAATAAAATATAAATGAATGTAAAGTTTAACACTAAAATTGTGCCGCATATGAGGGTGCTGCCTTCTCCTGCCTTCTCCTGCCTTCGCTGCCTTCTCTATGGTGAAATTATTTATGAGTGCAATAAATTTAGGTAATGGATAGTTGCAAGTATTTTATTTGCCAATTTTTTTCACATGTGCAAAAAGTTTTAACATTTCAAGCAAATGTCCATTACTAAGCTCTTTCATTTTCAAATATTATGAAGAATTTTTTCTATCCCTTTCCAATCGCCTTTGTGCTTGAACAGCGGTTTTTACAGCATGGGGGACGAAAAGTACAAATTTAACATAAAGAGTAAGTTGGCAATGAGGGGGGCAGCCCCTATCGTTTACGGAGCAATTTGTGTTAGTTTTAAGTGTTAATTTTTGAGATTACTATAATTTAAAAAATCTTCTTTTTATTTGATTTCTGCCCATTTTACTACATTATCCAGGGTCACCCTAAACGCTGGGTGGGCTTCTACCTCCTCAAACCTGACTCTTTAAATCATAATTTGAATTCTGCAGAACAATGCTTCGAGAAAAAGAGCAAATTTGTTGCTTTTGTTTTTCGAAATAAATTATAGTTGTCCAAAATTAACGATCATCTGCGCATTAACAGGGGAGCTTTCTTCCTCTCAGCACTCATACTGCGGGCTTAATCCTTCATTCATCCATATCTACTCTCTATAAACGAGCAGTAATTGTCTATCAATGTATATATAATTTTTTTTTCGAAAATGGCTCAGTTTTTTTTTTTTTTTTTTTTTTTTTTTTTTTTTTATTATTATTTAATTTGTCATCATGAGATTTTCTGGCGGGAAAAAAGGATCTAGCTTTTTCACGAGTATGACAAAACTCGTTTAGAGCCTTAATTTTGGAAACATACTCTTCATTAAAATGATATCACATTTTTCATCAGTATTTTAATGACTTCATGCACCAGCGACAACGAGAATCAAAATGAAATAAGAAGAACAAAGAACTATCCAAAGAAATATGCGGATAGAATGTGAGAACAAAGAAATATGCGGTTGGAAGAACAACGCCGTCGTAATTTTCGACGCCAACAAGCTGTGGCAAAAAAAACAGTACATACCTACAAAGACACCGTAAACTACACAAGTGCTAATTAAAAGTCATTAGGACCCTTCAATGCTGTATGTATACACTGTAGAGCCCTCCATTTTCCCGAGGATAGAGTAGCAAACAAACAAACAAAGGTGATTCATTCGGAGATTGCTGCTTGTATGGTCAAATTGCATTGCCACCTCCATATTTTCCAGATGAATTGGTTTGCCTAATTACTTTATTATTAACTTTTCTTGCAAAATAAATCTTCCTTGACTTCCAAATTGTTAAAAACTTTTTCATTCTTTTCGATTTGACTTCCTGTAACTGTATCACGGTCTAGCACATTCTCTGAATTTTCTGAGCATCTCTCTTTAACGCTTTCTTATCACTAATCGAGGCCTTGTTCCAATCTTTAGCTGGTACAAGGCTATATTAACTATTATGTACAAGGCTATATTAACTATATTAACTACTCCCTCTCCCTCTTTAACATTCCAACATAATATTTTATTATTATACCCTTTGGCTGCGTACAAGGTCATTAGGTCATTAGGACATAATGACCTTCAGCAATTTTATTCATGACTTACAGTTCAAGGCCTCTCAATTCGAATTTTTTTTGCTTTATCTACTTTTCTCATGTTGCTCTTACCCTAACATAATCTATCACTCAAATATTTCTTCAAATATTCCCTAAGAAAATTAAAAAAATTAAAGTTCGTAAAAACGTAACAGAAATGCATTTAAATAAATGTTTGATATGTTTTCAAAAGGTTCTTTTTAAGCTCCCCGAAAAAAATACCTCCCACCCAGAAGAAAAATCTCGGATATGCCTTTAACTACAACTACTCCAGAAACTTAAGGATTGCGTTTAAATTTCATAAGCAGCAGAATATTTAAGATTTCAAAATACTACAGACATTGATCTACTTTTTCATCTCATAGATATACAGTAGTTACTAAGCAAGTTGCTTGAAATGTTGCTTGAGCTTTAAATCACTAGTAGGCAATAACAAGTAAAATCCGACTCTATCACTGACATCCTTTTTGCCATTTGTAATTGCATTTTGACCGATTTCATTTCAAAGGAAGAAACCTGGAATCAATTCCGTTTTTCCAATTTTATGAAATCAAAGGTCTGAGCAATCTCATCCTTGGACTTTTTAAGAGTTGGTAACTCGGAAAATTGTATGAGTTGGAAAAATTAATTTCATGGACCAGTCTGATTATTAGAAAAGAATTAGCAGATGGTTTTTAAGCGGTGTGCGTGTAACTGAACCACCGTGTAACTGAACCCCAAGGAACTGAACCCCTATAACTGAACCACCGTGTAACTGAGCCACCGTGTAACTGAACCACCGTGCAACTGAACTCCCGTATAACTAAACCCCCATGCAACTGAACCCTCGTGTAACTGAACCACCGGGCAACTGAACCCCATTTAACTAAACCCTCGTGTAAATAAACCTCCGCGCAACCTCAACCCCATTTAACTGAACCCCCATGCAGCTAAACCCCCATGTAACTAAGCCCCCTTATAACTGAACCCCCGTGAAACTGAACTACCGTATAACTGAACCACCGTGCAACTGAACCACCCTGCAACTGAACCACCGTATAACTGAGCCATCGTGCAACTGAACCACCGTGCAACTGATCCCTTATGTAACTGAACCATCGTGCAACTGAACCACTGAACTCAGATTTTCAGTTCTCTAAAAATATTAGGCAGTATTATTGGGTAAAACACAAGTTAGAATTTTTACATGTTCAACCTTGTTGAAATTGTTTGTTTCTTAAATTCATAATATAATACGCCTGTCAAGAGTATTCACGAAAAAGCTTTGTTTTATTTTTGCAAAAGAAAAAGAAGATCCGATGTCACAAACCATTAAAGCTGATTTACCTATCTGTTTTTCGGATGAATCAGACCATTTGGACGTTAAGTAATAAACATATGTGTTGAAAATATTTTACCTTTGTGAATCTAGATCACGAATTTTGATCAGGTATCCTTGGGGAGATTGCAACTAAAAAGGACATGGTTGGGACTGATTGCACTCTAGCCTTTTTTTCGACATTCCTTCAACTTGCCCTGAAAGTTTTAACTTCATATCCTCAGGTTTATACCCTTAGCTGTTCTCGACATATTACAGATAGGCCTACGACGTCTTTTAAAACTGGATGTACATTGTACCTCTTGATTTAGTTGAAGATGCTCCTAAGTATTTTCCAAACAATGTGACGGCTGGTGCCATCAGCCATTGTAAATGCTCCTGGTACTTCCTTTTCCCAACCAATATAGAAATAAATACTTTTTGATTGTGTTTGGCATTCTTCTTGACATTTTCCTAAGGTTTGACCTTAATGCTGCATGCTTTTTTTTATTTATAGGATCAAACATCCCATCTTTTGTTGATAAAAAAAACTTATATGTTAACAATAGGCAACTTGTATAACTTAAAGCCCTTGCACCAGAGGCTGAGGGTTATGAACCATAGTTTAATAACTATGGTATAGTTATTAAACCTTTGAAGTGTTTTAAATAAAATGGCCGTCTAAAAATTTAGATCCGATGTATTTGGGGAAAAAATAGGGTGGGGTGGTAGCCCTCCGATCACTTTTAAATCTAAAAAATTGCACTGGAAATTTTGATTTCCAATCTAATGAGTCCCCCTCCCCCAAGGTTCATACAAATTGTTTTTCTACAAAAACTTTATGTGTTAGCAATGAGCAACTAGCTTAACTTACAGTCCTTGCCCCAGATGCTGCTGATGGGGTTGTTAACCCCAAAGGCATGGTTATTTGACCTTCAGACTATTTTTAACAAAATATTCATTTTTATTTTTATCGGATGTATTTGGGGGGGGGGGGAATGTCGGTTAAGAGGGAAAGACTGATTGTCCTCTGATTACCTTTGATTCTTCAAAATTGAACTTGAACTTTCAATTTCCAATCGAATGAGTCTCCTTCAAATTTTTTACAACCATCCCTTCCTCAAAGACCTAATTTCCAGAACTTTCAATTAGGTTGAAGAAAATTGCTATCTCAAAATTTTGATTGGATGTGTTTGGGGAAATGGTGGGCGTGAGAGGGGGGTTAGTTACCCGCCAATCACTTCCGACTGTTTAAAAGGGTCCTAGCCCTTTCAATTTACAATCGAATGAGCCCTTTTTAAAGTTTCTATTACAACGCTTTCTATATAAACCTTATATGCCACAGGGCATAACTTACAAACCTTGATCTGACGGCTATGAGGGGCTAGTCATCCTCAAATACATAATTCCCGGACCTTCCAACTACGTTGAACAAAATGGCTATCTAAAAATTTTGATTGGATGTGTTTGGGGAAATGGTGGGCGTGAGAAGGGTGTTACTTGCCATCCAATCACTTTCGACTATTAAAAAGGGCACTAGCCGTTTCAATTTCCAATCGAATGATTCCATTTTGAAGTTTCTACCATAACACTTTCTAAAAAAAAAATGCTTATATGCCCCCAGGGCATAAACTACAACCCTTGTCCTGAGGGCTGTGGGGGGATTGTCATCCTCAAAAACATAATTTCCAGACGATTTAACTACGTTAAACAAAATGTTTAGCTCAAAATTGTGATTGGATGTGTTTCGGGAAATGGTGGGTGTGAGAGGGGTGTTAGTTATCCTCCAATCACTTTTGACTATTAAAATGGGCACAAGCCCTTCTATTTTCCAATTGAATGAGCCCTTTTTGAACTTTCTACAACATTACTATCTATAAAAACATTATATGCCCCCAGGGCATAACTTACAACCCTTGCCCCGAGGGCTCTGAGAGGATTATCATCCTCAAAGACCTAGTTTCTAAAACTTTTAACTACATTGAAGAAAATGGCTATCTAAAAATTTTTATTGGATGTGTTTGGGGAAAAGGTGGGCGTGAGAGGGGGTTCAGTTGCCCTCAAATCACTTTTGACTATTAAAAAAGGCACTAGCCATTTCAATTTCCAATCCAATGAGGCCTTTTTGAAGTTTCTACAACAACGCTTTCTATAAAAATCCTTATATGCCCCAGAGCATAACTTACAACCCTTGTCCTAAGGGCTGTGGGGGGGGGTTGTCATCCTCAAAGACATAATTTCCGGAACTTTCAACTACGTTGTACAAACGTAGAACAAACGGGCTATCCCAAAATTTTGATTGGATGTATTTGGGGAAAAGGTAGGCGTGAGAGGGGGGTTAGTTGCCCTCCAATCACTTTCGATTATTAAAAGGGCATTAGCCCTTTGATCTTCCAATCAAACGAGCCTTTTTTGAAGTTTCTACGACAACACTTTCTATAAAAACCTTATACGCCCCCAGGTCATAATTTACAACCTTTGCCCTGAGGGCTGTGGGGGAGTGTCCTCCTCAGAAACATAATTTCTATCTGGAAATCAACTACGCTGAAAAAAATGGCTATCTCAAAATTTTGATTGGATGTGTTTGGAGAAATGGTGAACTTGGAAGGGGTGTTAGTTACCTTCCAATCACTTTCGACTATTAAAAAGGGCACAAGTCACTCCAATTTCCAATCGAATGAGCCCTTTTCGAAGTTCCTACGACAACTCCTTCGATACGAAGTGCCCTGGTCTAAGACCAAGAAAAAAAAAATAATAATAAGCTGTGCCAACATCGTTTTTACTTTGGCATCGCTATTGCACTGCCTATGATAAGAGGGAATGAAACATCTACCCTCTACGCTTAAATTTAAATTATCTCACTATCATTTGATATTTAAAACTAGCGTTTCCGTCAAGAACTGCTGTCTTCCCAACAAAAATGAAACTTATAATCCCTCAGCATTTATATTATACCCTCTACCCTATATTCATTATATATTAGTCATATCCATCCAACGCACTTCTCATGGAAATTTTAAAAACTGATATTAATTTTTTTTTTAGTTTTGAAAGGCAATAAAAATATATTTTTGAGGCCTTAGGCTAAGGAGTTTCCTTCTTTATAGATTTATCTGAGTGATTATTCTCTGACAATTTCTTAATTCGGGCATAAAAATGAATCTTTCAGGACTAAAGACGCCCCCCTCCCCCACCCACGGAAATTCCATTGTCCCGTAATGACTTCCTAAAAATGTAATTGAAGCTTTATTTCAACTCTGGTATGACCTCAAATCTGCAAGTTTCTTAGATGCAAAAATGTATTTTTAATTATACTTGCTAAATACCAGCAAATCTGTCTAGTGAGAACACTTTTGTGGTGTATAATCAATATCTGATTTAATTTTTTTCGCTTTTTAAGAACAATGTGATCTAGAAAATTCAAAATTGGCATTATAGATTTTTTGCACGTCTTAAAAAAAAAACTAAATGGATTCTGATAACTCTTATCCAATTTAATTTAACTGACCAATCTAACAGAAAAACTTAAGCCATTTCTAGAATGTTATGGCCTCAATCTTTTAGAGTTTTTGGTGAATTTAAATAAATGATAAGTACACAACTTAGTAATGTTTTGTTTTATTTTTGCCATAAGTCCATATTTTTACTTAATAATAAAATTTAAGAATACATAATAGTAATTTTGCTTGAACGAATGTTTGAGCATATTTATAGTTCATTTAAATTTTTAATAAAAACAATGAATATGTAAATAATTATATAAGTTATATAATTATAATAATTATATATAATAATTATATATAGTTGTATAATTATATATAATTATAATAATTATATAAGTTATATAAGGTGAACAGTAGAAGTAGAAGTATGACGAGCTTTATGGAAATAAGAAGAAAATCGCTAGTCCACTTTAAAGATATCAATAAACCACGTCGCCACGAATAAACACTACTCGCTAAATTAATTGACTCATTCAGTTTGGTTCATCATTTTGGTGACTCATTCGGTTCAAGATACCAATGAACCACGTCGTCACGAATAAACACTACTCGCTGCATTAATTGACTCATTCATTTTGGTTCATCATTTTGGTGACTCAATCGGTTCGAGATATCAATGAACCACGTCGTCACGAATAAACACTACTTGCTGCATTAATTGACTCATTCATTTTGGTTCATTATTTTAGTGACTCATTCAGTTCATGATATCAACGAACCACGTCGCCACGAATAAACACTACTCGCTACATTAATTGGCTCATTCAGTTTTGTTCATCATTTTGGTGACTCATTCAGTTAAAGATATCAGTGAACCACGTCTCGCCACGAATAAACGCTACTCGCTACATTAATTGTAATTAAAATATTGTACTGGCACGTTAACAAATTGAGAGGGAGTAGTCAATCCGGACTTGGCCCAGTTAAAGATAGGAATGGGGTCGCAATTAGGGATAAGGAAAAAACTAAAGAGAGATGGGCCGAACATTTTGAGAATTTGCTTAACCGAGATAGAGTTGCAGGAAAAAATACAGAGGAAAATGAAAAGTTTGTGATACCTTGGATGTGAAGGAAGATTTGTTTTGTGAGGAGGAATTAGCAACAGTACTAAAAGGATTAAAGAATAATAAGGCTCCATGTGCTGATAGGGTGGTAAATGAGTTTCTTAAATATGGTGGCTCTGAGGATAGAAATAAGTTACTGAAGATTATGAATATGATTTTTGAAAAAGGGGAAGTACCTAACGATTTTAGGAAAACCTTAATTAAGCCACTTTATAAGAAAGGTGATAAAAGTGAGTGTGGTAATTATCGAGGCATTAGTCTGGTCTCTGTAGGTAGTAAATTACTTAGTAATATGATGCTTTTTAGACTGAGAGATGCCGTAGACAGAGTTTTAAGAGAAGAGCAGCGCGGTTTTAGAAAAGGATTTTTAGAGGATGTGTCGAAAAGATTTTCACTCTTAGGCTAATAATTGAGAAGTGCCTTAGTTTTCAAACACCTTTGGTCCTCAGTTTTATAGATTATGAGCAAGCGTTCGATTCTGTTGATAGAAAAACTTTAGTAAAGGTTTTATCCTTGTATGGTATACCAGACAAATAGATTAAAGTGATTAGTGCTATGTACGAGAATAACACTGCTGCGGTTCAGGTAGGAAATGAGGTTAGCAGCTGGTTTTGTATTAAATCAGGAGTTAAGCAGGGTTGTGTTCTATCCCCCTTTATGTGGATTATTTTGATGGACTTTGTTTTATGGAGCACAGGAAAGGCAATGGGAGACCGCGGAATCAAATGGGGAGGAAAAAGTCTCCTGGATTTGGATTATGCTGATGATTTAAGCATTCTAGATGAAAATGTGAGCAAAATGAATGAAGTTTTAGAGGTTTTGCGAGTTCAGGGTGCTAGAATTGATTTGAAAATTAATGTTAGGAAGACTAAGTCACTAAGGCTAGGAATAAGTAAAAATGAAAAGGTGACGTTGGATAATGAAAAAATTGATCAGGTGGGCAGCTTCACTTACCTTGGTAGTATTATTAGTAAAGATGGTGGGAGCAGTGAAGATGTTAAAAATAGAATAGCCAAGGCTCAGGGTGTTTTTTCACAGTTAAAAAAATGTCTGGAAGAATAGGAAGATAAGTCTGCACACCAAGATTAGAATATTAGAAGCTACAGTGATGACAGTGGTCAAATATGGCTCTGAAGCATGGACGCTCCGAAAAGCGGATGAAGATTTGCTAGATGTTTTCCAGAGAAATTGCTTAAGGATTGTTCTGGGTACCCGGCTGACTGACCGTATTTCAAACAATAGGCTATACGAAAAATGCGGTTCAATACCGCTCTCTAGGGCTATAATGAAAGAAAGGTTGAGGTGGCTAGGGCACGTTGTGTGGATGAAGGATGACAGATTGCCGAAGATTGTTCTTTTCGGCCAACCATCTAGGGCTAAACGGAAAGCAGGTCGTCCCCGTCTGGGGTGGGAGGACGTCATAAAGAAAGATTTAAAGGAAATGGGAACTTCGTGGGTGGGTGTAAAAAGGGAGGCTTTGAATAGATTGGGGTGTAGGAGGAGCGTGCGTAGCTGTTTTGGCCTCAGGCGGCTTGGTGCTGTGGTGAGTTGTTAGTAGTAGTAGTAGTAGTAGTAGCTACATTAATTGACTCATTCAGTTTGGTGCTTTGCTAATGTTTATCTAGGAGATCTTGTTATTGAACGAACTGCAAATAAAAAGTAAATATAAACTCATAGTTGTTCGAAATGGGCATTAGATGTCCTTGTGACTTTTTCATCAGTATTCGGACATGCAGATCGACTGTTCGAGAACATTATTTGACCTTTAAACTCAAATTTTCAAATATATTTTAAGTAGTGTGCCGGTTATTTTTCAACTTTTCAAATGGGTATTGAAAAATTTAACAAATGAATTCCTTTCAAATAAATTCTCATGGGCACGAATCTAGCTATGAAAATAATCTTGATTTATGCAGTTGGTTAGTGTCCGTAACACCCGGCAAGTCACTCTTCTTAAAATGATCATATGATGCTACATAAAAAGTAACGGCATGGAGTGATTTTACAGTCTCTTGGTTCTTTAACGTGACAAGAGAGTTTTTGTTTTGTTTTTGTTTTGTTTATGGCTGAAGACTGAAGGCAGTCGAATATATCTCATTTTGGAAATTGTATACAGTCAGTGGGTCTTATTAAAAAGTGTAGCATTGTATGCATAGCTTAAGAAGCATTCCTTATTTGGTCTCATTGCTGGGGAATCAAGTTGAAGCGTTCAGCTTTTTTACTATGGGGATGAGTAAAGAGACTTAGGAATTGTTTCTGGGAGGGGAGGGGGCAAACTATTTTTTCTAAGGTTTTCGTGTTAGAGTATATACATGCTACATTTTTTAAGGTCTTTGTCGTTCAGCATTTTTGGATAATAAAATATAACGAGGCTGAGCAGGCCTTACGCTTGAATAAAAATGATCTTAGAGCTTAAAAGGGCTATGGCTATAATGCTGACAACCTCCTGAGCGCAACTCGTCATTTATACATCTAATTCCGCTTTTAATTGATCACGTATGACGAAAATAACCCTTACCCTTTCCTTCCCGGTCATTTACTGTGTCATCATGAAAATATGTATTTATCTTACACATGTCATTTTCCTCAATAGCCTTCGGAAACTCAGCTTAATAGCTTAATCAAAACCATCATCACAGCTCTTGTGAACCCCACATGTCTACAGGATTATTAATATATCCCAAGAAAGACATGATCCTTCAAAAATTATATTTTCTTTTATCTTATAAGGAGTGGGACAAAGCAGCTAGGAGATCAGATAGTTCGTGGCAAGGAAACTGTAATGAGCAAAGACTAACCCGTGCCAAACAGCCAAAACTGTAAAAAACGGAATTTCTCTAATAATATATACATTGAAAATATTTTTGTTTACTGTAATTCCAAATATGCAAAATACATCAAATTTAATTTAATATAAGAATAAATACAGAAAATGTAAAAACACCCTTTAAAAGCTTTTACAAAAACTATTGAATGATTTAAGAAACAGGAGGGAAATACCCAATAAAAGGGCTTAATGAAAGTTAAATCATGAAATTTGGCTTGTTCAATAACCATTTCCTCATGGTTTCCAGTTCCTCTACCCAAGTTCCTGTAAAATTAATAATTCTGCTACTGAACTCCATAACAAACAGAAATTAGAACAGATCATCTCATCAGGCATAAAAATAACGTACATCCTAAAACGAGTAGAAATTAAATTTAACACTTAACTCCAATTTAAGACGAGAAAAAACTACTACAAACAGGGGCTTGGCTACTACCCTTTTCCTCTTCCCCACCCATAAACTTTCTATTGGTTGTTTAGTAATTTGTGCTTTACTGAAAACCAAATGTATTTTAAACATTTTTCTAGGCAATTATAACATTGAAAGAACTAAAAGATATGTGTTATATAAAATCTTCAATCTGAAACTGAGGAGATCTTAGAAATTAAGATATAGCGATTTAAACATTAAACATTGAGTTTATTTTCATTAGTTTTTCCTCTCAACTTTCCCCTCAATTTTCTCTTAATTTTCACCTTTTTGCCCTCAGACTTAGTTGTACTAGTAGCATAGTAGTAGTAGAAGCAGTAGTTGTATTAGAGGTGTTGTATTAGTAGTAGTAGTAACAGTAGTATTAGTAGTAGCAGTAGTATGCACGTATTGCCTCTTTTTCAGTTGAACGTCCCCCTCATCATACCCTGTAAGTTTTAGCTTGATACACGAAGCTGAGAAGTAGCAGTAGTTGTAGTGTTAGTGTGTAAATATTGTCTTTTTGGCCAATCAATCATCGCCCTAATCATTCCCTGAAGTTCCAACTTAATACCCTCAGTCATTCATGAGCTACATCCTTTTGAAAACGTACATACACATACTGTCTTTTGATCTAGTTTAACACTTCTCTCAAAATTCTCTGAAAGCTTCACCTGAGTGCCCTTTGCCATTTTAGACGCCAAATGTCAAATATGTCCCCTTTTCCCGGTGACAAATACTATACGTAAGCAATTTTTGAATTGCATAACTTAAAGCCCATGTCTCGAGTGCTATGGGGGGTTGACTTTCCCACAGACATAGCTATTGAACCTTTTAACTATACTGAGCAAAATAACTACCTTAGAATTATATTTGGATATGTTTGGGCTATAAAGGGGTGTGATAGGGGCTGGTTAGCCTCCAATCACTTTGGACTCTTAAAGTGGGCACTAGAACTTTTAGTTTCCAATCGCATGAGCTCCCTCCAAAGTATATACAATGACTCCTCTATACAAAGTGCCTCGATGAAAAAAATTGTAAAAAAGTAAATAAAACATTTTGCCCACTTGGCTCTTTACTTAGGTAGCGCTGTTGTGCTGCCTATGATCTTGATTAATATAGTTTTTTTCTTCTTCTTCTATGTAATTAAAAACGAAACCATGCTGTTTAAAATACATTCAATGTCCAACAAAATGCAAATGACACAACAGCCTGTAGAAAGCTTATGGATGGGTAATGGAGATGGGGCAGTAGCTAAACTCCTGTTTTTATCAATTTCTGGTTCAAATTTGACTTGAGTACTCATTTTGAATTCACTAGTTTCAGGACTTATTTATTCATCTATTCTCTATGTTTGATATGATTGTTTATTTTAAGTTCTTACTGTTGTACCTTTTTTTTTTTTTGATAGTAAGTTCTGGCCCTTTTAAGTTTAGCCGTAAATATATTCCTGGTCATCCTAAGTTTTAATATTATCTGTGGATTGTTTTGGCTTTTTGACAACTGACCGTATTTCCAACAGTAAGCTGTTCGAAAAACATTCCTCTATAATACTTTCTAGAGCTATATTGAAAGAAAAGTTGAGATGCTTAGGACACCTTTAGCGGATGAAGAATTGCCGTGTTTTGTGGATAGTTTGCGAAAGATTACCCTTTTCAGCCACCCAACTAGGGCCAAACGGAAAGCTGGTCGTCCCTGAATGGTGTAGGAAATCAAGTGAAAATCAAGTATTTTGGAGTAGGCATCAAGACATGGCTAATTGCAGGAAAAAAGCCAAGACAGATAGTCCGAGTAATTGATAGGCAAAAATGTTTAAATTGCACGGGTAAATGGTGGGAGTAAGAAAGGGAGTAAGTAAGAAAGGATTGAAAGAAAATTGGAACTTTTTTGGGAGGGTATAAAGAGGGAAGCTTTGAATAGATTTGGATGGGAGAGGACCGTCCGAAGCTATGTTGGCCTCAGGCGGTTTGGTACTGCAGTGAGTTGTTAGTAGTAGTAGTAGCAGTAGTAAGTTTAGACATGGCTCTTAAATTTAAAAAAAAAACTTCTTTTGGAAAGTTTTTTTAATTGATTTCTAGTAAAGGTTGCGAATGCAGGGAATCTGTAAGAAACAGTGTAGCTGCAATGGCATCCAGAAAGTAGATTACGTTTCGGAATTGAAAATAAACAAGGTATTATAAAAAAAAAATATTATGCACAATTGAAAGTCACCGTTAAATACTACTTTTCAATCTAATCGTCAATCAAATCTAGGAACTTATCATACCGGTGAATGACCTTGACGTTACCTCAGTCATAAAATTTTGCAGCTGGGGTCTTGGTCTTGTGGGTTTCTGTCACGATTTTCGGTATTCATTTTCTATGAAACTTATAGTAACCGAGCGTATTATTTATGATTTTGGACATCAAACTTGGCAAAATTTAAGGGAAACTGAGCTAGAGTTTTGTAATTCTAAATCTTTGGTTTCTTGGACTTTTGCATTGAATTTTTGAACAAATTCGGCAGTCAGTGTGCTGAGTCTTTCAGTTCGCTATTGATCCTGAACATTTGTTTTGCCATGTTTAATCGAATGCACCATTGACGCACTCTACCTTCAGTGATAATGATGCCCCCACACACTTCACAAATCCACCGCCAACTTTCTATCGGTTTATAGTTTTTGCTCATTGTGGTTTGTATACTATGGCTTTGATACAGCTCATATGCACTGTAATTACTAATCCAGCCCAAAAAGGGAAGAAGAAAACCCCACCAACATTGTTGCTTATTATCTAATAACTTTGATTTACTATTATTTTCACAAATAAACCATTCTGGCCCAGATCCAATTTGACAAAACGGAATAGCGTATCAAGAAAGGTGGTCACTGAAGCTTCATATCATAAAATTCTATAGATTTTGATATGATTATTAATATGATATATTAATGTAATTTAATTTGATAATAAAATTTTAAGGCCGTCTTGAAATGTATTCAAAAAATTTTGAAGAAATTCAAACCAAGATCTGTATTAAACTTTGTATTTTTAGTTTTTCATTCATTAATTTTGGTTGTACTAGGCCTATATTTTTATTTTTCATTTATTTATTAAAATTATATTTATTTATTGCCATCTATTTGTTTAGTCTTTTCTTTATAGGTCTTGTGTGGAGTGAAATTAAGCAGCTGTGGGATGTTGGTCTCCAAGAATATTCAAGTGATATGTGGAATGTCATTGATTTTGTTACTAATGCCTTATACGTAGCTACTATTTCCCTCAGGGCAGTAGCATATTATCTAGTAAGTAACTTTTTCTTTGCATAATAGGATAGAGGATAAAAATAAATAAAAGTACTTTAACCTAATAGGTCTTGTAGAAAAAAAAGAATTAGAGCTAACGCTCTAGCGTTGTCTTAGTAAAGATCCAAGTGTCTCCCATGTATCGTTATTTTTTTCGGGATCATATCGTATAGAAGGGGTAGTCGTATAAACTTTGCAAACGGTCAATTCAGTTGAAAGTTATAGTGGCCTTTATAAAGGTCCAAAGTAACTGGGAACCAACCAATCCCCCTCCCGTACTTTTGTTCTGCTTCTCAGCTACCGTAGCCTCCCATAGTATATTGAAATTCCTGCTTTGATCGGAATAAACGAAGTTCCGAAACCAGTAAGCACGGTCTCAGAAACTACAGCCGCATTAAATTAAAGCTTATCGAAGGTTCTTATGATGTTGTTAAACTTTTTTGGTAGCGATTCTTTGTAAACTATTACATTTTCCAATAGCCGATCTGAAACATTCGGCCATTTTCAAAAATTCTGTCCGTGGTGTAAAACACCTGTATGGAGGAGGTTGATCTGGCGCTAAGGGTAGCTGTTTCTTTAAGGAAGCCGCTCCGACTTTTAGTGTGTTTTAGCCTTAGTGTGGTTTTAGCCTTACTCATATTAGTGATACTTTTGCTTGTTTTCAATATGCCTTGATTAATTGTTTCAATTTGAGTCCATTTTGTGCCCCATTTATATACGGAATAATTTATAGTTGTTCTCAATTTTAATGTTGCTCCTTACTTTCAGGTGAAAAAACTTTTTGTTCTGTTTAATTTTATGTTAGTCCTTGGTATAACGTAATCATAATGGAGATTTCCAATCTAAATTTGATAGATCTGACGTCTTCGGCATCGGTGGATTCTCTCAACTACACCAGCCGTGGGATCTTTACCAGCTGTGCCGCTAATGAACAATATAAAAGAGGTTAAATCATCTTTGAGTTTCTAGTCTATTTTTGGAGTATATGCTGCATCCCCTGCTAATTTTAGTTCAAAAGAGACAAGATTTTAAAATCTATTGATGAGCTCAAACCTTCTCCAAAGATTGAGAATGAAAATTAGACTCTGGAACATTGATATGTCCTCCAAGCTTTCAGCCAGTTCTGCTTATTTTTAGTAGTTTTAGTACGCTTTGAGTACTATGAAAACATACATATTTTTTGTGTTGGAGGTCTGTTAGCTTAAAGGTCTATAGCTATGATTCTTTATTATTTAAAAAAAAATAATGAGCGGATATTTGCAATTTTAGAAGATAATGAAATACAAGGATCTTTTCAATTTCCGTTCGTCCTATCGAGTCTACTGCTTGATAAAAAAGATGTTGAGAGTAAGCTAAATCTACAAGAAGTATATACTTTAGTTTTGGTAGTATTGCATAAAGTTTCGCTTCTAAGGTACCTAATTCCCGTCAATATTAGTATTCTAACCTTATTTTGAACCGCCATCGCTTAATTCACTGATTTTGGAACCAGTAGCTATTTTAAAAGAGCTTAAGAATGTTAAACTTTGAAAAACCGTCTTCTTCTGGTCCTAATGTCGTTTCTATTAAAACAGACAAGTTCATTCTTCCTTCCATTCTTTCTCTCCTTTGCCAGATTTTTTAGTTTTTGTTTTTGGTACTATTTGCTTTCACCTTGTGTCTAAGCATGACCCCCGTTCCAAACCAAATAACAGGCGACACCAGGACTCGAACCCCTGAATTGAGGATTTCAAGTCCGGAGCGCTAACCACTCGGCTAGGACCGCTTGTTTTAATTTGCAATTCCTCTATTACGTGGAATTTGCATCTTTCACTTTTCTTCAGGTCAACATTAATGTAAATTAGACTTTTAAGTTTGTTTCCTACCAATCTTCTCATCATCTACTTAATTTAAAAGAATGTCCAAATTCCTATTGCTCGAAACTTAATGTCCGATACTAATGTGACTACGTGTGATTGATTGGAACATCCTACCTGAGTCTGCTTGAAGATACCAATTGTTTGGCACGATAAAAATATTACAAACTGTCGATTTGCTTTTATAATTTAGTTTAGCTGTAGCCAGCAAGTATTATCATTTAGTAGATCCCTCGTTCTCTGTACTGTTCCCCGACCAAAAGACAGTGGAGAAAGCATTACAATATGAACTAAGAAAATGTGAAGTGGAGGCCATGAATAAAACTGCCGAGGATCCAAAAGATGCAGCTAGACGGCATAATGGTGAAATATTGTACTGGCATGTTAATAAATTTAGACGGAGTATTCAATCCGGACTTGTCCCAGTTGAAGATAAGAACGGGGTTACAATTAGTGATGAGGAAAGAGTTAAAAATTTTGGATGTGAAGGAAGATTTGTTTTGTGAGGAGGAATTAGCAACAGTACTAAAAGGATTAAAAAATAATTAGGCTCCAAGTGCTGAAAGTGTGGTAAATGAGTTTCTTAAATATGGTGACTCTGACGTTAGAAATAAGTTACTGAAGATTATGAATATGATTTTTGACAAAGGGGAAGTACCTAACGATTTTAGTAAAACCTTAATTATTGATTCAGAGTTCAAAGCGATCAGACCTATCTAAAAACAGATATTTTTTCGAACATAATCAACAGGGTCGTATCCAGGATTTTTGTTCAGGGGGGGGGGGGTTTACT
>JAQQPU010002379.1:33195-43897 GCA_029168905.1 Artemia sp. Kazakhstan ARC1039 | reverse complement strand
CAGAGGGGAATCCTCGCTCGTAACTGCTAATCACTTTAACCCTTTTTCTCCATCGTCACCTTAACTATTAATCAGTTTAATCCCTTTTTTTTCTCCATCGTCATACAATCCAATCACTAATTAGAATCATTCACACTCCTATTATTCAAAACATTAATTAATATTGTTCACAGAGTTCAATTTGCGAATTCCTTATCCCTTTTTGCAAGTCAGTTAACCCTATGAAGCGAATTGGGTAACCCTTTCACAATAACAAAAAGGCTTAGCAGTGATTACATCTAATTGTCGGTGACAATTCAATCAGATTAGAGTTATTTTGGATTGGACCAGTTTCAGCACCTTCATTCTATCACTGAATCTGGCAGAAATGTAAATGGTAAATCTTAATTCAGAAAGAATGACATCGCTCCACAATTCAAAAATACATTCGATAAGTCTTGCCTTGCCCTCCCACTGCATAAGCAAAATATCACAGTTTTCTAGCACCATACTTTTCGTAGTGATATGAATCTTCATCACTGTATTTCCTCTCTACTCATGACATTCACTGCTGTCTTTTAGAACAATAGGATGCCCGGACATGTTTACACGGCAACACTCCGTCATACCGATCAGCTACAATATACCACTCAGTTGTAGATTTTGGGAGTCGATTTAATAGCCTTGCAAGGATTCGTTTCGAAAATAGACCAACGGTTTCGGTTTTATCTGGCACTTGCGACTGGACTAACGGCATGAAATCTACCACCACATCAGTTCCCATGATCGTGTTAAACGGTACTTCCCTAGGCCACTTTCTAAACTTGCAGAGGTGTGAATGAACTCGAGAAAACTTGACTTCGTGCCCGATCGAAGTATAATACGTTCACTAGCTCATACTTCAAATATTGATGGGGCGTAGGGCAAAAGTTCGTGTAGCATGATCTTACTTAGCATCTCAAGCGTAGATCCTTGACTAGTGCCAACAGTAACCAAAAACCTTTTAACAGCTTCCAATTCAGCATGAACGCTGCTACCGGTCTTGGTTGTCCAACGTTTGGCCTCTTTTGTTTCGCAATCTATAGTCTTTACTTTAACCTTAGAAAAGTGGTTGGGTTTTCCATCGAAGTATGCTTCCAATGCTTTTAAACCACTAGCACGTGCACTCAGGAGGCTCTTTGCCACTGCCTCATAAGCGACTTGATTTGAAATGATATTCACCAATGATTACTCATCACATGTAAACGGTTCATTATGGTCTTCGACAGCAGATACCATATTACTGACAAGGTTTTCTTGGCGCTTCTCGAAGTTCCATTTTTGTTTCCTTCAACTTCAAATTCACTCATGCTCTCAATTCCGGCAAGTCGACAAAGGGCAGAGGAAACCTCAACTCAGAATAGTATGGTGGTAGTCCACTTGGCAACTGCCATTGAGATCAGTGTGATTCCCTTTATTCCTTCCTTTTGTTTTGATTCAAGGTTGAGTTGGGATTCTCGTGCATGATCTGGGGAAGTACAATTCATCTTGAAATTTTTCCGTTTCACGTTGATTAGTCCTTGGACAAAGATACCATGCAAGCTAGGTGGCAAGGTTTTCATGTCACTAAAATACTGGAGTAGGCATGCAGCATACTTACAATGCCCTGGGGCTGTCACACAAGGCAACATGAAGGTTGCATCCATAATACGACCTTCCCAGTCTCCCCCACGCTTTGCCATCAGGAACTGCAGAAGAATCAGCACAAGATTCACATACTCCGTCCACAACATCGTTGAAGGGTTTTTGTCACGCAACTTGTTGAACTGGTTCATCAAAGGCTTCATAGATTCCATGTGTTTGTTTAGGTTGTTAAATGAGTCTCCGCAGTCCATGAACGCAGACATCAAATCTTGCAGCTCATCAAAAGTACTTGCTACTTCGTCTGATTCAATGTAATACTGTTCAAGAGCATTCCAATATACTCAATACAAGGCCTCTACTACGATGATTTGAGCTTGCATACACCTGTAATAGAGTTTTCCAGTCATAGCTTTTTTCGCAGTTCCAGGAGTAAGATGCCAGCCTTGCTAGAGATTCCTTCTAGCCACGAGCCTTTCGTGATGTACCCAATCACACCAAGGAAGCTCATACACAGATGCAATCCACCCATTCTTGGAATAACGTCGCTGAATTTTTCCGGCTGTTTCTTTTTTAATACGATAATGATCTCGTAGATAGCTAGGTCACACGTTATTTCAATACGAGGTAACTTCAGTGCGCGAGCTGTACGATGCATAATGTTTCACACAACCAACCTCAAGTTGAATCAGCAACAGAGTTCACAAAATTGTTTCTTTCACGAAAGCTCTTTTTATCATTTTCGTCTTCTTCTTCGTACGAAATGCGTACCTGCGAAATTTGATCTCAAGATGGAGTAGTAAAACAATTAGCCTATAGCAACTGAAGTTGATATTTGGTTGAAAAAAAAGTTCATATTCGGATTTGGCGTTAAATTCTAGCATAAAAGATGTGTTAAATCATTATTTTGGAAAAATGTATTTCTGCACATATTTTTTGGCCTATACTTTTTCAAAAAATTCTAGACGGCTTCACCGAACAGTTTAAGCTTTGAATTTTACGGCAATTTGAAGCGAAGTACAAAAGGTAAATTCTGGAAAAGAATGAAAAACACAAAAATTATAGAAAGGTCCGCGATACGTGGATTAGTTGAAAATGAACCTTTGAATTTTGAGATTTTCGGGAAAAAATAATAAATATTAGCCTATAGCTCCTGGACTATACAAGATATCGAAAAAAATTAGCATACTCTAGGAGAAAACCATACTAGTAAGAAAACGAGATGTCATGCCACTAAATCGGAGTGGTACAACCTTAGAAAAAAAACAGTCTGTACACATTTTATAGGCCTAAAAAGGGTGTTTTTTTCCTTTTACAAGGTCAAGCCGTGATCTCCAGCTTTGCCACCGCCTATATTCAGATTCAACATATTCGATATAGTCGGAAACAATTGTCAAACTAACTGTGTTTTTTTATCACCTCAACTCAGAAATAAACGAGATACGCTTTAGTGACCCCCGGACTAATATTCATTTTTATTTCTCATCCTTATCCCCAACCTTATGCAATGGAATCATTACAGAATTTTCAGTGTAACCATTTTTCAGATAATAGTTTAATTAGTAACAAAATATTCCAAAACAGAAAAGGAAACATTATTTTGAAATCAATTATTGTGTTGCAACCATACACCGCTACTCTCTTCCTGCTGATCTTTCACGCTATTTATCCACTGATCGGTCTAGGCATATAATTTATGCCTAAAAATATGGTTTCCTGAAAACAAAAGGAGCTACAAATGGTTCAAAATGCGGAATATCGAATTTTGCCATATACGGGTGATCCGGTATACATGTTTTTTCCCAGGGATGAGCGTAGAGTCAACAGTTGTAGATTATTGAAAGAGGGTTCATTTGAACAAAATTTTATAAAGATTAAGTGCCCTTCTGAATAGCAAAAGAATTTTCGTGATAGCAAGGTGTTTATTTGTAGCGTTTTGTCCCCGAAAGCAGCAATTCCAGCCCAAAAAGGGGCAAAAAGCTACCTGCTAACAATTACGAGAACTATGCAAAGGGCATTTACATAAAATCCTAACCTTTGAGGCTATATTGGCAAGCGGTTTACCATTTATATCTAAACCTACATATCGTCCATAAAAAATAAACCTCTATTATATACCGTAAAATTAACAGCTGAAGAGCATAACATGATTGCAGGCAAGGCCGTATCCAGAGAGGGGAGTAGGGTATTTGAACCCTCTCGAAATGTTTGTCCGACTCACAGAAAATAAAAAAAATTAATATAAACAGGTTTTGGATGGTTTTTTTTAATTTGTTTTTGTACCTCCCCCCCCCAGAAAAATTTCTTTTGTACCCCCCCCCCCTCCCCCAAAAAAAAGATCCTGGATACATCCCTGATTACAGGTAAGCTGTTTCGGATAGGACCAGCACATTGTTTTATGGGGAAGGGATGGAAAGCTATCTACAGCCCGAATTTGTTGTTTCCTATGAGAGGTGCTTCAGATAGATTTAAAGAACTTCGAATATTTACAGGTTTAACTTATGAGCTTGCTTTATTAGGAGAAATGCAATGTGGACGAATTCAAGGTGAATCTTATATCATGGGTGCTGAGGGGTGGATTGTTCTCCTCTAATTGCGCAAACAATAGTTTAATCCCGAAAATTCCAATTTTCGAAAAAAATTATAAATAATTTTTAATAAGTTCAACTTTTGTATACCAATAGGGGGGAGGAAGAGGGAGGGATTTCAATACCAGAGCGTATTTACGGTTTTTCAAACACAGGGGCCTTTGGGACGGTATTATAAGTATTTTTGACGATCCCTTAAGAATGTAAACGGTAATTAACGCAGGTTTATTTTCTTAATATATTGTTCAATCAAATGGTTACACAGACAAATGGTAAAGGCCATTCAAGATGAGATTTTACTAATGCCGAAATCTAGTTAGCGTTAGTTTGAACGAATTGGAGTTTTTTTTATAGAATTTTTTAGCCAGTTAGAAAATAATACGAACAAATCGAATTGGTTCAAATTAAAGCTAGATAAATCTTGGTATTAGTAAAATCTCGTTGTGAATGGGCCTTTACCGATTGCCTTCAGAACCATGTTTGTATGCTCAAACTGCTTTCCTTAAAGCATTAATGAAACCTCAATGTGAAAGTCGGGGTTGAGGTTTAGGGTATCCGTCCTTATATACAGAATGATTATTGTTCGTTTTAAGTTTTAATGTCACTCCTTTTTTTTTTTTTTTTTTTTTTTTTTTTTTTTTTTTTTTTTTTTTTTTACTTGAATGCCGGAACGTTAAATTCTGTTTAAACCAACAGTGAATATTTCCTAGTCTGAAAGGTGGTCTCGGATATTATATTTCATAGGTAGTAATTTAACGCTAAAGTTATCCTTTCAGTAGTTTTTGCCATTTCACAATGTTTCGTATATTTTTGTTTTCTGCTTTAAGCTTCTACCCATCTGAGAGATTCTGTTTTAAGAATTATTTTTCTGTATCCCCTATGTATCCCCCCCCCCAAAAAAAAAAATCCATCTTCATTGTGTCAAAAGCTGAGCAAAATTAGAGATACTGACTTACAAATGCCTTACCATAGTACGAAAAGAAAAATACAATCACCACAACGGAATTTGTACTATATATTGATTCAGTAAATTCTTACATCAATTGATAAATTGCTTAATATATAGAATCTAATAAATAGTTCAATAAAAGAATTATAAGTAATAAATAAACAGTACGGCACGTTTGTGTTATAGCGCCTATGTTAACTTCTTCATCTAAGTAGAACCAGTTTCTCTAGCTAATCCTAGTAAAACTTCATAATACTTTAGAAACAAATTCGGGCTATATATTTGTACATTAATGGGATGGGGGTAAAGTATAGCGGGTCTGCATGCAAAATGTGTTAGGTACAGTTATTCTACATATTATGAAGCAAGAATTGTTTTCTAAGTTCACACTGTCAAAATACTTTACCCCCCCCCCCTAATTTGCAATTATATAGCCCAAGTTATAAATTTCCTATCTATTCTGTCACTTTTCTTAGTCTTGCCTCACGCTAAGCTAAAAGAAACTAACGAAGAAACCGGTTCTAAATAATAAATTAATAGTTAAAGCAACATGAATTTCTAATCAGCGACTCCATCCCTTCCTAGTACTTTCTGCTGAGTCACGGTAATTTTGTAATTTTTAATATGTCTAACTTCTCTATAGGCTTCTCTTCCATCTTTCTCTTCCATCTCTATAGGCTTTATTGATTTTTTTGTTACTATTGTCGTTACTTCTTATGAACTTAATGAAGATTTCCTCTTGTCTCTTGACAAAACCTAATCATGTACAATACGGCCGAAGTTCCAAACATAATACATCAGTCCTGCTAGAGATTAAATAAAAAAAATGAACAAGTTTTTTTTTTAACTGAAAGTAAGGAGCGGCGTTAAAACTTAAAACGAACAGAAATTATTCCGTATCTGGAAGGGGCTACCCTCTCCTCAACGCCTCGCTCTTTACGCTAAAGTTCATTATTGTTTAAAAAAAATAGAGCTGTGAGAAGGTTAAACTTTCGCGTCTTATGCATTCATTTATGCATTTAAAAACTAAAGTGAAGTTATTTCTTTAAAATTTCTAAGGCTCGGAAAAGGAGCAACTTAAAGGAGTTGAAAACAAACATTGTTACCGTCGTCATACTTCACATTATATGGTCATTTAATGTAAAAAAAACCATACAGAGTTGAAAAAACCATACTTGTCGAAAAGCTATTTTGCTTAAAAAAAATCCCGATAACTCGTTTTTATCAGATTCATATTCAAATTATGCATTCATATTTTGTATTTAGCGAATTATCTAGCATGAATAATAGTTTTTGGGACATTCACTAAAAGGTGATATTTTCACAATAAAAATTATTTAGTGTTCTCATAAATGGACCCCCCACTACCAGAAAAAATCCCCCCTGAAAACGTCTGTATATTTCCCAATACCCAATACTATATATTAACATTGGGTAAAGTTCATAGCTTTCAGCCCTCCCCCCGGGGACTTCGGGGGATTAAGTCATCCTAAAAGACATAATTATCATATTTTCGACCATGCTGAAAAAGTGGCTATCTCAAAATTTTGATCGGGTGACTTTGGGAAAAAATGAGCATGGGAGGAGGCCTAGTTACCTTCTATTTTTTTGGTCACTTAAAAGGAGCACTAGAATTTTTAATTTCCGTTCCAATGAGCCCTCCCACGATATTCTATGACCACTGGGTCGATACGATTACCCCTGGGAAAAAAAAAACAAACTAATAAACACGCATCCGTGATCTTTCTTCTGGCAAAAAAAATGCAAATTTCCACATTTTTGTGGACAGGAGCTTGAAACCTCTAAAGTAGGGTTCTCTGATACCCTGAATCTGATGGTGTGATTTTCATTAAG
This sequence comes from Artemia sp. Kazakhstan ARC1039, assembly GCA_029168905.1. NCBI lineage: Eukaryota > Metazoa > Arthropoda > Branchiopoda > Anostraca > Artemiidae > Artemia > Artemia sp. Kazakhstan ARC1039. The sequence continues at coordinate 36,907 of JAQQPU010002379.1, read as the reverse complement.
GTTCTATAGCTTTTAGGGGGTCTTTCCCCTTTTTTTCGGAAATCAGCCAAATTTTCTCAGGCGCAAAACTTTTGATGGGCAGGACTAAACTTGATGAAACCTATATATTTTAAATCAGCATTAAAATCTAATTCTTTTGATGTATCTATTGGTATCAAAATAGAGTTTCTAGAGTTTCGGTTCTATTTACTAAAAATAGTACCCTTATGCTCCCTTATGCTCCTTATGCTCCTTTTCAATATAATAGTTGTCATCCTGACAGTGGAAAGGAACTTTGTCAAAATATTTGATAGTCACAAAGTGAATGCCGTTGTTCGCATTTCTGTTTAAATGTAGCTTCTTTAGTTTATGTTAGACTGTAAGCAGAATGTTATTTAGATAAATAAAAATTGGGACCAACGTTTGACTATTGAGAAAACCAGCTTTTTTTCTGACCAGAATTAAACTTAATAGACCAAAAATTATTTTGCCCGCTTCTCTTTTTCTTCCAATAAAACAGCTTTGGTGTAAACATAATTTAGGCGGTGGAAATGTATTGGGCATATAGTTAATGAAAATAATTTTATACCATAATCTAGTTTTGTTATTGTGTTTTTAGGTCCAAAAGTTTGAAACTACTTTGTAGTCTCCTACTATATTTGAAATTATGCATTCATATTTTGTATTTAGCGAATTATCTAGCATGAATAATAGTTTTTGGGACATTCACTAAAAGGTGATATTTTCACAATAAAAATTATTTAGTGTTCTCATTTCGGCTTTCCAATCAAAATCAATGCCATAGCGTTGATCAAGTAAAGAATGATGTGTTCCCTACCTTAGGAATTCACTTTTATAGAAAATATTCGTGGAAACTTGGGGGAGGGGGCCTTTGATTAAGGATTGCAAGCCTACTCTAAATTTTGAAGATTAAAAGTGACAGCAGGGAAACCTCTCCCCGCTCTGCCCCTAGGCACCATTACTATCTCTTATGCCATTGGTTCAAATCTTGAGATAGCTATTTCGCCCAAAAAGGTCCAAAAAAACTGATAAAAACGCGTTATCGGGATTTTTTTAAAGAAAAATAGCTTTTCGACAAGTATGGTTTTTTCAACTCTGTGTGGTTTTTTTTACATTAAATGACCATATAATGTGAAGTATGACGACGGTAACAATGTTTGTTTTCAACTCCTTTAAGTTGCTCCTTTTCCGAGCCTTAGAAATTTTAAAGAAATAACTTCACTTTAGTTTTTTTTTAAATTTTTATACAATATAATCGCAGAAACTGCTTGAGCACTTTTTATTACTTTTCTAAGATCTCTTTTGAAAAACGTTCAGTAGCCTGACATACACGCTTAAAAATTTTCCACCTGTTCTCATATCTATTTAAATTGCATAAAAAAAATAGCATGGCAGTGGGTTTATGGGCATTAGCCTTAAGTTTACGGTACATGAATTTCTCCTTACATTCTGCTACCTCTGATGTGATGTTGGACTTAAGACAAAGACAATATCAATACGTTGTACGGTGTCCGACTTCTCCAAGCCTCCGGAAGAGTGGTAGGCATACTATTAATCTTTCCTTAGAAGATAAGGTAAGAATTACACGTTCGTCCCTCAAAGAGCGGTGGTCTTTCAATCAGGATCGTCCGGTGCGGTGGTCAACCAATACTGCCCTATACACCACTAAGTGTCGATGGAACTAAACTTAAATAAGATCTAAAGACAAGGAAAAACCTGGTCAGTTTTTTCATCTATGAAGTTTCAAACAAACAAATATTACGAATAGTTTTTGAATCACTAAATTCTCTACAAGTAAAGAGGCGTAAAGTCAATAACACCTATACTTGATTTTTTCATATTCCTTATTTTTCTCTTTATAATGTTAATGTATGGCTACAAAAAAAAGAACGACCAATAAATAAAAGGATAATGAATGAATATCATGTTTATGCTGCTCATGGGTAAAGGCAAGAAATAGCATGACTTGATTTTTTTTCTGTTTTTTTTTTCTTTACATTTTGGTTATTGATTACATTTGGTCAAATACTCTACTCTAAGTCCTTGATTACATTTTGGTCAAATACTCTAAGTCTACCATTATCCCTCCATAGAGACTTCATCGTCCATCATAGCTTAGGGCTCCATAGCAAAAATATTGATAAGGAGGGGTCACACCTGTATGATCTTTCTCTTTCGTATAGGTTTGAAAAACTTGTTGAATTCGATACCTTTCATGGCCCAAATCGATAGTCTCGTCTTGATATCTTCCTTATGAATTACCCAGGCTCCTTTGAGATTGACGCTCATGCCTACGGAAGTGACCACATTGCCGTCATATCGCTGGAAAATTTTTGTATTTCTCCCCCAATAAAGATTAAACGACAAATCTGGCAATACAAAAAGGAGATTAGGATGGCTTAAGAAGCGTTCATGCTTCTCAGCAACGGACAGCCTTCCTCCTTGAAGGACCCGAGAGAGTTGCAGAAAAGTACCAGCAGCCCATAGTCGACTCTATGGCAGTTTCCCATTGAAGTAGATCCTGGTGTCCAGAAAGGACCAACCATGGCTCAACGTCCACTGCAAAAAGGCTATCCGAGCAAAACAAAAGGCAAACAAGCTATGGCTACTCTGAAAGAGAGGAAGAGACAGACTTGATGGTGTGTCGAACACCTATTTAAAAAGTTATCTTAAGCCATTAGTGCCAAAAGTTCTCATTTGGGAATGTCTCATTTAAATTGTTTGCTGGCCCAGAATGTCTCATTTAAATTTTTGTTGGCCCAGAAGATAGCAGCTCGGGCAAGTTTCATGTTTTCCATAGAAATCTAGGACTAACCTGCAACATCCTCGAATTTTATGTTTCCTGAATTAGAACTGGGTAAGTTTTCAGGATTTTCTGAAATCTAGCTACAAGTCAGTTTTTTAAACCAATAGTTTTGGGTGAAATACCACCAAAGGTGAGTGTTTGAAAAAAAATTTTCGGTGTTTTAAAAATCTATACTTACCCATTTTAAAATCTATAATAGGTTTCTATTAAAGTATCCATAGAGTAAGGACACAGTATTTGATAACTAAAAGTGGTCCCAATTGAAGTGTTCGGTGTCTTGGTACCACAAAGTGTCATATCGATCTGGAATTGATGGTACATTTTAGTTTATAGATTCCTCCCAAAAAATTCTTACTTATTAAAGAAGCTTCCGCTATACTATACGAACGGGGAAGAAATTGGTATGGTCATAATTCCACCTGATGTGGGGGTAGTCAGTGACAAATTAGAAGGTGGTGAGGATAACAGAGACTCTTTGATTTATTTTCCAAGTGATCTTACAGAGACGATAGGGCTTGGTACCACCCATACTTCCATAACAGACGATGTAAAACAAGATAATCCATCCGGACTTCATTCCGCTTTTACTTTGGTTGCTGATGATTGAGACGACGTTCCACTAAGCCATAGGAAAGCAGCCCCAACAGTACAACTGTATCACAAGTCTTCAAAACTCGCATCTAAGAAATCTGAGCCTTTGAAAAAAAACAAGGGATGTGCTAAAAGGGAAAAAGTTAACATAGTCTGGGCATCTTCCATCAGAATTACTACCAAGACTGGGAAACACACATGATACACACATGAAACAGTCACAGGATAAGCATACCCGAATTCGAGGTGTTTTGTCAGATTTAGGAAGAAACTATTCAGGTTGTGATCATATGGGAAACAACACGATATGCCTCT